>VZTT01069722.1:2893-25466 GCA_013400855.1 Buphagus erythrorhynchus
ATAACAAACACCGCCTTCACTGTTCTATGAATCAAGAAATGAAGACTGTTTGCATCAGTAGCAATTAAGTCTAACCTTGATTAAATAATATTATTCCCAGAAAAGCAGATGAAAGATACTGCTTTCATCCTTCTGGAATAGCTGGGAAGATAATACAACTTCATTATAGAATAAAATCTGTATCATGAAATTGCTTACTATTGCTTTCTAACAGGTGTACATGTTATCAAGACAGGTGGGCAACAATCCTGCAAAAATCTAATTTGTGCTTTCACTGAGAAAATGAAAATTCTCATTACTTCTAACATTAATCTGAAGATACAAGTCTCACCATGGCAAACAGATGACTAAGCAGCCACCATTTATCTTAATTAAAGTTTGTCTTAATCAAGGTACTGTCTGTGAGATAAAATACTACTTAAGACTAAAGATTCTTTGCATAGTTGCACGGTTCCCAGAGGGAATATCTATCAAGCTAAATGTATAACACAGCTTAGTCCTGCTAAAAACATAAAGAAAGGAAAGGAAGAAATGCAAAAATTAATGAAAGCCAACATAGACAGTTTCTTATCCATTGCTTAACTCCTTCAAACAGCTACATTGCAAAGTCCTTTTTTTCCTCATTGATATATACATACTGTATATTTTCAAGGGCCTTTCCCATATATGTATTCCTAATTAAAATGAAATTGTTGCTGAATTCTTCAAAGAATAAAGAACAGAATTTGATCCAACCTAAAGATTCTGGTAGAACTGGATTTTAAAATTATTTTGAAACACTACTTCTCTGTTTATGTAGAAGTACATTCAAAAAGTAAGAAGCAAGATCATACTGAAAGAGAAGACATTTCACTTTCCAAAAAGTTCTTCCTTTCATCTGCTTCACTTTGAATCTATAAATTACCTGGGTTTAACTTCAGAACCTATGAATCCTGTACCAAGAAAAGAATTTTTAGATGATCAGTAGATCCTTTTTCAGAAGGATGAAACCCAGCCTCATTTGTTCAAGAATTTGTTCAAGTTTCAGAACATCAGTTGCTTACTAAGGTAATAACAGGCACAGCAAAAATATTATTTTGTGTTCTACTTTTAATTTCTTTTTCTTTTGCCTTCATTCCAGAAATCAATTTAAACTATGGTACAGCTGTAAATTCACCCTTTTCAATGAACTGTGTAGCTCAGTCTATAGAAAAGTGTCCTTGGCTGCATGAGTCTACACCATGTACCTGATGTACATTCTTGAGAAGTGTTCCTTTATCTTTATGAACTCTGGAAACAATGAAGAGAGGATACCAGAGAAACACATTTTTCCTAGGGACAGGGATAGTTAGCAATTCAACAATGAAGAGTTCACCAAACACCCTGCCTGATTCTCAAGAGTTAAAAATAAAACAGGCTGATGAGACTAGAGCAAGTAAACTCCCAAAAAGGTCAATAAAAGGCCAAAACTCCAAAAGAGAAAGTAAATGAGATAATCAGCTCAACACTGTGTATCTGTAAGCAGCAGATGTCAAAAGAAAGCACCTACACCTCCCATAGAACATTTGGGTGCTCTCAGTGGGTTTTAAACTTTTCATTAATTAAGAACTGGAAATCAATCTTAAAACTATTAGAGACGATTAGGGAAGATTAACGTGAAAGACTACAGGAGCTGATACTGGGGTTACAGTCTAGAATAAAAAAAAAATTAAAAACAAACAGGTGACAGGTTACTGGTCTGCACACAATTGCCCAGGACAAGACAATTGCAATTCAGCCTGAAAAAGAACTTTTTACCAGAAAGGAAGCTCTAGGCTTAAGCAAAGATTATAACACACATTACTAAAAATGCCGAAACAAAAGGAGACCTAAAGCTGAAAGAAACAAAAAGACATATTAAAATCAACGTTTGCATCTACACCTGTTGGATTAAGTGCAAGCTCATTCTAAATACTGGCCTGTGACCTCTTGTCATTACTAGAATGTAGGGCTGCCCATTTTTTTCTGCAATTTTCACTATATTACTGGCCTGGGGCTACAATAGCAAGCAAAGAATAATCAGATAAATCCAACCTAAGTTAACTGGTTTTCTTTCCAAAATTCTTCCTCTGAAGAATGCACATATCTGGATTTACACTTAAAATTATATTTACTCAGATTTGGCCCCTGATTTCCAGAAAGCAGCTAACAGAGACATAGACTGACAACTTCAGCAATTACAAGGATTTGCAGTTGCCATTGTTATTTCCCATTACACTTCTAGCATTGACCCACTGCTGCAGATATAAAACCAGCTCAATATTAACTTTTGAAAGAATCATATTCCTCTACTGCTTTTTACCCCTTTTTCCTTCATTTAGACTTTACAGACACAGTAGAGAATCTAGTGTCTCCCATTGAACTGGCAGCTATTTTAAAGATTTGAAAGGAAAAGAAAGAAAGAGCAGCCACTGCCTGTTTAGGATGAGAAGGCAGAAATCAATACTCATTTTTTGGCACTAGTAAAATTAATACAGGGATTACTATTTCCTGGGCTTTCATTTCAAGGAGAAAGTCTCAGAGAACTGCATATATTAGAATAGAAGTCTATATTGTACTGATTAGCAACCATTCTTTTTTTCTGTGGGTCTGCATAGAGAGAGGTAAATTTTATATACTATGAAGATCCTCAAAACTGACAAAAATTGCATTGCCACTAATTACTACCAATTAGTTAAATACAAGAGGTGAAAAGAGGCAACATTTCATTACTGACTTAGGAGGCAAACCTCAATTTCACAGAGGTATGACTTCCAACATAAAAGTCTTATCAGAAAATTAATATTCTATTGGGACAAATTCTTAGGAAACTTTCTGGATTAGCTGTGCCAAGGACAAGACTGCATAGATACTTTTTTACACTTCATTATATATTAAATAAATCATGATGTTTTGTCATATTTAGTTGATTGACTTATTAAGAGACATGCCATCAGTTTTCCTTCATGAATTCCTAAAGGTTATTGTGCTCAATGAATATATTAATTCAGAATTGAAATAAATACAGTTGTAACACCAGTAATTTAAAATTAAGTATCTTCTTTAAATTTAAAAATTAATTTTAGCCAACCAAATTATTTCATTTTATCTCATTGCTCTAGAATGAGGAAGTTACTGTGGATGTAACTGAATAATACTGAATCTTCGGGAAGCTGACAGGATGTGGATTTGTCATGGGAAAAGCAGGCTTGGTGTTCAGCTCTGTGATGCAAACTTAATTTTTACAGCAGGTAAGTGCTGCTATTGCTATGGGGAAGCATAAATAAAAGAGTTTACAAGTTACATGATTTGCAATTCTTCTGAGGCCAGAGTAAATATTAAAATAGAGACAGATTTCAGCTTTTTTATTGTTGGAGATATTGTAGCCCTGCTTGGTCTGTAATAACTTCAGCAATTTTCCCCACAGAGGAGACCATCCTATTACTCAATTGGACTCTCTCTACCACATCAGTATCAGTGAACTTTAATACATGGTCTGTTGCTTTGGCAGGGGTTCATGAAGTATTTAGAGCTAGAAGCTAAACATCTTTTCCATGTTTAACATAGGTATGACTATGCAGTAATAGACAATAGCAATAAAAACTGTTATATCCAAAAAATAAGAGTTTATCAAGCATAGTCAGCAAGCCCTCACCCTCTTCAGATAAACTTTACCCAGGAGTGAAATTTGCACCCATTAAACTATTGGTTGGTCCTTTATTCTTATCAGCCTGGATAAGAGGTGATAATCTGGAGTAGTGAATAGGATTTCTCTCTTGTTCTGGGTGCTGTGGTGTTCTGCTAATGTAAACCAATTCTAAGACAACAGCACCTAAACTTCACTTTGCAAGGTAGAGACTGGCAACGGGTAAAACACCATGATATCAGTCTCATTGTCTGGGAGTAAAACCGATTTGCTGTATTAAAATCTGGTGGAAGGATCCTGGACTCAACAATTCCTAGTAAACTGTTTTTGCAATCAATCTCTTTGCTGACTTTGTAGAACAAAGGAGGTCTGATTTCTATAATGCACTTCCATACAATTGAGCTTTTGTTAATGCAGCCATGGGTATGCAAATACACAGACATACAAGCACACAAAAATCCCCAGTGCTCAGAAGACAAGACAGAAAAATGATTTTCTTAAAACTGGATTTCTGAGATTTCTTAAAACTTAATAATCAAATTATGCAACATCTACTAACTTTATTATCCCTTGTTAAAACAGAGAACAAACACATTAGCATGGCAATTCTCTTTTGATTAAAACTGTTCATACTTTCATTTCCTTTTCAAATACCTTTTAATGTGTAACCAGTCCTTTACTCCACTTCAGTGTTTTTTCACAATTTTTCCAGCAGCAAAAGTGAGTCACACAGAGTAGTAAATTCTAACCTTGTCTCTAAGCTCAGTCTTTTATTCACCAGCCTCCTACAAATCCTTTAATCGTTGCCACCACCTTATCCATATCAAAAGCAGTGTTGGAGCTGCTCACAATGTTTACCACAGAAAGGCTTTAATTAGACATCTTCTCTAAGTGCTTGAATCAATTTTTTATTGTATAGAAAAGGAAACATACCAATCAGTGATTGAAATGATGCCTGAAGATGCTACCTGGAACAGAGGCTAGACAGTGCTAAAGGAATAAAGTAGGTATTTATTAAAAGACCTTCAAAGGATACACCTTGGGCAGTACAAGAACCTGGCCCTGGCTACACCCAAGATGGACAGACAGTGGGTCATGAGTTTTCACCCTTTTATAAGTTTTGGTCCATTTACATATTGGGGTTAATTGTCCAATTACAGCTTCAGGTTATGAAGTCCCACCCTCCCAGATTGCTCTCCTCAATTCCCTGTTGTTTATGTTTTTTGGGCCTGAAGCAGCAATGGTGTCCTTGGTTCTCAGGCTGGAAAAGGATTGTTTTGTCTAACTAAACTGTGACGAGAACTTGCTAACAGTTTATATGAAATTCAAAGTCACATACAAATGCAGTACAAAATGTGAAAAATATAAAAGCTAAAACTCAAGGCATCAGAAATTTAAAGTAAGTGTGCCCAGGGCCTTTGCCCAAGTTCTAGTTAAAGCTGTCTACAAGTGCTGTAGAGAAGCTCTAGCTGGGTTTCACAGGTACTTTTCCTATAAAAAGATGAAACACTTGGTGATCTGCAGCTGGCTCGGAATTGTCACTCCCAAGGACTAAAAGTCATGACCCTATTTCTACAAAATCGGAGGAGTAAACAGAAAAAAAGCAAATTCAAACTCAGATCATGTCCCTTTTTGACAGCTCTATTTTTGTTACAGATTAGCCTGTTTGTGAACACCAAAGAATGTCCTCAATGCCTTTAGTACAGTATTACTTGGTACTTTTAAACTTTTATGTACAACATGTTAAGGCTGAGATTTCTTTTATTATCTAACTGAATGCCAAGGATTTTCGTACAACAACATTTCAGCACTTGCAAAACATTAATTTTAAAATCATGAATATTGCTGAAATCTGTTACACTACCTCACCAAAGTGGATCTATGCCTGTTTCCTAAACCATGTAGGAAGTATTCCAAAACCTGTTGGAGTCATGGCTGCAGCACCATGATGGCCTGGGGGTAACATGGCAACTGCAGACCTGGGCAGTTTAAGGTCAAAGATCTAGACTCAAATACCAGAAGCAGCAATACCAGACAGCTGCAACTGAGCTCCTACTACACTGTGCAAATTTTGGCCAAAGTTCTGGGCTCTGTGGTGATGTTTCTTAGGATATTCCACTTGCATGAGTCTCTTTCATAATTTATATTAATGCTTAAGGCACAGAATGGCAGCAGTGAATCTGATTAAAGAGAACTGAGACCTTAGGAGGATGAAAAGCAAAGAGAATGCATCTGGAAAAAAGACAGGACATATAACTATGCAAAACCTGAAATCAAGTTTTAAAATTCTATGCAAAAATGGTCTACCTTGAAAATAGAGCAGAAAATGAGCGTGAATTAATCTATTATTCTAATAGACCTTGGAAATATTTAATGGAAGCCATGGATAAACATTATTGTGAATCATGATGCATTAAAAAAGCAATAAAGCATTAGGAGATGATAAAAATGCATTTAGAGCCAACCTTTTTGAGAGATTTTTTCAATGTCATGAACCAGCATGATAATATTATCAAGCTTGTTTCGTTTTAGACATTTTAGGAATATTTAATATCTTTTTCAAAATAACAGTGAACTATTTAAACTCAGTTATTAAAATGTATCTTAAATAAGTTTTACATTGACTGTTTCCTAATTTTATATAGAATATATATAGGTAATGACATACCCAACAACTGGGAAAAAAAAAAAGAAATAAAATGTGTCAGATCAGATAAATTTGAAAAATCTGTGTTTAGAGCATGGAGTAGCGAACCTTTGATCACTGAAAACCAAAACTTAATGAAAAAATTATATTTTGTGTTTCTGTCTATTAATTTAATTGAATGCTCTTTTTCCTCCAGAAAGAACATGAGGATAGGCTTTTTTGTTTTTGCCCGGTTACTTGAATCAGGCCTTGTCAAGAAAAACAGCTACATCACAGTGGAAGAGCCAAGAGGAGATCCAGTGCTAAAAGTGTGACTGCTAAACTTCACTACCTAAAGAAAAGACAGTGCAGATTAGCTTTACAGATGCTAATCTTCCATTTAGATTGTGGTAAAATTTGTTCAAAACCTGAATCACTATTTAAAACATTGTCTTTTGGAAGTAGAGAGCAGGGAATCCTGCCTGCTTCAAAGTAGTTTCAAAAGGTTAAAATATGAAATCTTAATTTAAAGCATGTTATCATTAAAAAAAAAAAAATAAAAAAAAAACTTAAGAAAGTTAGAAAATTTTGTTCTGATTATATTTTACTAATTATCTATAAATGTTTTCTTGTATTTCTTAGATGCATAACTATGCCCTAAGAATTGCTTGGAACATTGTCTTGTTACAATATGAATAAAGTAGGATGTCTCTGAAATTTGTAACAAATGTCTTAATGAGTATATCAAATCATAGAACAGTATATCTAGTTCTTTCAAGATAAAGTTATGTAGCTCAGAAAGAAACTCCATTATAATCAGAAGTACCACTAGACTGTGAAATCAAAGAACCAACAGCTAGGCAGTAAAAAACTCCATTTGTTGCAGATATTGATCCATTCTACACATATCAGGTCTACTCTAATGCTACTTCTTTGCCAATAGAAGGCCTAGATCAGCAGATGATGAAGCTGCTGGAAACTTTCCACTTTTGGAAGAGGAAAAAAAACAAAAGTGTCATTTTGACCTAGATCACATGTAGCAGATACAGCAAAGTAAACAAACATGGTTTAAAATAAGCCTGCTGCCAGGGGAAAAAAAGAGACCAGAACCCTAATCATTCTCTCATCAAAATCATGTCCCTGCTGAGTCTATTGTAAACTGGATGAACAATTAAATACAACTCAACTTACAAATCTGAAATCCTATTGAAAGCTTACTTTGTTTTGGCTTTTTAAAGTTGATTTTTATAAGGAGGAAGAAAGGAAAAAAGAAGAGAGTAGAAAAGAGGGCTCATAACTAAGAAACATTAGTAACCTGAGGCCAGTGAAAAGACCCACTTCAGGGGATATTGACTTTACTGAGTGTACTGTGCTGGCAACATAAAAATGACAACTGTATATTTACCAATTTATTTCCTACTGAAAACAAGCACCATCCTTAGCTTTCAAACTCAATCCACCTCAGAGTGTTCACGGAAATATTTCTGTCTGTTCATCCATTTCTTAACTCCCATCCCATAAATTCTGATATTTGGTTCATTTCAATTATTTTCAAAAGGAGGCAGAAGGAAGACACAAGTTATTGCAACGTATTTCATAACGGAGTAGAGTAGAGAGGACTTAGGTTTGTTTTTTCCCAGAAGGTGTGTGATTTAGGTTCAATATTTTTATATTCTCTTGACCTTTCAGTTAGCCAGTCATAAAATGCACTGCTAATTACACTACATGTATTCTGAGGCTAGCCAAAGTGGCATTCACTGCCACTTACCATGGCAGTACTAAAGGAACAAGAGAAATACATGAGAGTATGATAACAGCATTTAAAGCTGAAAGGATCTGGAAAGGTAATGTTATGGGAGGAGGAGAGGTTTGTGAGAGACTGTTGTTCACTGCAGTAGACATAAATAGACACAGAGTATCTAAAACATTGTTTAAAGAGAATATTGCACAGGCTGATGGTACCAATACACTATCTACACCAGCTTCCCTTTGAAATTTTTCCAGTTCACTTCAATATGGAAGAATTTATATCTTTAACAGAAAATAGGAGAAATATTGGTTTCCTCTAAAATCTACCATAAATTTATCTGGTTCTGAAAAAGTTTAAACCATAAATTGGTTATTGTCCACATCTGATTTTCTTCAGGGTTGACATTCTTTACCCATACCCAGTCATACAGGACTGGAAGTAAGCTTTTCTTATGCTTGTCAAGGGACAAAGTTTGCTGGGAAGCTCCCATCTTCTGTCTAACCCTAAAAACTGCCATTTTATGGTATTTCCTCTCATCTGTGCCACAATGGTTGTAATCCAGAATAAAATGCAGTCATTACAATTTGCCCTTAAAGATGGATGCTTGATAGAACTGACTTCCACCAGAGAAGTATGAGAGAAAGAAAGGCATTTCCTGATAAAAACAAAATTAATCTTAAGGTCTCCAGCAATAACCATAACTAACATAATGTTATATAAATAAAATTCCCTGCAACATACTCTTTGAAAACAAGAAACTTTGCATGCTTTGCTGTCCCTTCTTTTCCCCTGTACCCTTGCCACAGCTTGCAAAGCTACTTCTCCACTAAATATATTTAATGTGCTCAGGAGCATCCTCAGGCACTGCTGCTATCCTGGCACTAAACTGCTTTCTCTGTAAACTCTCTTATGCTTTAAGGGAAGGTGACTATTTCCCAAATGCTTTTTGGCCTCAGCCACTGTCAATCCACACCCTCATATGGCACCTGAGAACCATCTGCAAGCCTGTGGGTCAAAACTGAGGCAAGACTGTTCCAATAATTCATCAACATGACAGTCAAGTTCCAGTGCCTGGAACATTTCAGTGTTTAATTTCCTCTTGTTTATGTAGCCTAAATTTTAAACAGCCTGGCTCAGGTCCACATTCTTTTACGAAGACAACTTTTATTCCTAAATTGTAATGATTAACAGTTAAACAAATGCCTTGAGAAATACACTAAATAAATAAACTTGATGACAGCAGAAATGTCACAAATCCATTTTAAGTAAAAATCAATATACAAAGAGGAAATCTTTCATGCTGCCCTTTCATTTTCTTATATTGCCTTAGACTTATGCTCTACAATTTCATGAGAATGTATTTCTTTTACTGGGGTCCTCCACCATAGGCTTCATCCTACTGATGGCTTATTGATAAATAGCCATTCCTGAATACACTGTTTCACTGAATTTACCGAGTAATTTCAAGACTAAATACTATACTGCCAACGGCCAATGTAATTTTTGTAATTCAGTAGAGAAAGTTTAGGAAATGAGAATTATAGTTATTAAATCTAACTTTCCTACTGTTGGCTGGTGTACTAGCTTTAGAAAGTTGGAACATCAAAGAGGTAGTAAGAGTTGAAAGTTATGCAGTACTTCAACTTTGGATAATTGAGAAACTTATTTCCCATTCAATAGAAAAAAGTAAGACTGATAGTATATGTGTTCTCTCCACTGTGGTTAAGAAAATGAAAGAAACTAAAGATACTAATTATCCACTATTCCATGTAAAAATAATGTGTTGTGAATTTTAGAAAGCTGAAATGTCGAAGTATTTTAATATATGATAAACACAAAATAATTTTATTCTGAAAAAATAAAAAGGCTCATTTTCCAAATGGGAAAATAGTCAAGATCTAGAGTAAAAAATTGATTCCGGTAATTTAGATTTTTTAATGCCCCCCCCCCCCCCAAATTATCAAAACCTCTCAGATTCTAAGCTATGAATATTGTTAATCTATCAAATGCCATATATCAATAGAGTAGTAAAATATAAATAAAGATTTGGGAAAAAAATATGTTATTTTTTACATCTGCATCATTTCTTAAACTTTAGAAATAATAATATAGATTTTCCTTTCTGTTATGTACAGTGCAAAGTATAAACCAGATCAGAAGTTTGCTTGGCTTGTACAGACTACTGACATGTTGTGCTGGTTACACCTGGGGGAGGATAGACTCAGAGAGGTTTTTTTCTATGAGAACTTCCTCTGTGAGTCGATGGGACCAATTGGAGGCTGGTTTGGTTATTGACAGCCTGAGAAACCAATTGGAAAAAGTTAGTTTGCTCCATGAAAACACATTTTGAAGGAGGTAACCAGGAGGTAACCTGAGGCTCCGTCCCATGGGGAGGCTTGGGAGGCCTCTGGGCCCTGTTTACAAACCAGGGGGACTCTGTGGCTGGGGGGGAAGGAAAGGCTCGTGGATAAGACCTTAGCCCTGTTTCCTCCCCCATGGGCCCGTGGCTCTGGTGGGCCCGGCTCCTGCTGCTGGCTCGGAGCAGCTTCGGAGGGGCCGAGCCCGCCCAGCCCCTGCACGGCCTGGGGGGAGGCAGCTGGGCCCTGTGTGGGGAGCAGGGGTGGCCATGGGCAGTGTGGGGCTGCAGCTGAGCCCCAGAAAGGCTGATGGAGATCTCAGCCACCCCTCACCCCGCAGGCCCGGGCCTGGCCCAGCCCTGCAGCTTCTGTGTGAAACTTTAACTCCTTAGTGCTCGGATAAGACTTGCAAACCTCCAGCTTTCCTTTGAATGAGAGGGAAAAAACAGAAGAGATACAAAGTCAGTGAAGCAAGAGCTAAGTTTTTTAGATGGAAGGAGAATGAGGAGATGCTGTGAAGATTGGCTGAAAATCCTTTTGTGAGCTGTAGGGATGAACTGAAAATTCCTATAAACATGAAAAAAACATGGGGAGTTAGAGTGCTCCATGTAATAATCATTTGACCAAAAGCACCTGTGTTGAAAATCTTTGCCCTGAGGAAAGAAGGGGATCTTGGTTTTCTGAGGATGAACCATGAACAGAGAGAAAAAAGATGAAGAGAACTTTTGCTTTCGAGCAGTTCATTCTTAAAAGTAATACCCCATGAGTTGACGTGGCCCACAAGCACAGCTCTGGGAAGGCTGTGAAGTTGGGAGGAGTGCCACGATTGCAGATTCCCAGGCGGCTGCTATTTGTGAAAGTGAAGTCAAAGGAAAACTGTTTCCTTCCCCTCTTGGGAAAGGAATTCCTGTAGCCAAACAAAAGGAAGCTCCTCTCTTTGAAGTGAACTGAATTAAGATTATTTAAGTAAGAAACTGACTGATGTCAGTTGTATGTTGTTGTTAAGAAGAAATGGGAAGAAGGAGGAGGGAGTGGTCTGAAGATCTCGTTCCAAATTTACTGTTCTCTTTTTTCCTTTGTGTAGTTAATAAATTTCTTTTTATACCCTTTTAAATTTTAGGCCTGCCTTTCTTTTTCTCCTGATTCTTTCTCACAACAGAAAATGTGTTATAGTTTTGATTTGCTAATTTAAATATACTCATGTTTAAATTGATATGTGTGAATTCATTTTCCTGAAACACAAGTCTCAACCAGACAACATTCTGCTTTTTTACAACAAGCCACATAATGCTGTAAAGCTCTTTGGTATAAATCACGTTAACTGCCAGGCTATACAAAAGGAATACATTCTAGATCTGAGCACGCCTACTTTCTTTGGTATGGAAAAGTATGCCACATAAGGGGAAAAGATGAAACAATTTGCATTACCAGAAAACCCCCACCCTGAATCCCAAAGTTAAGTTTAAAAACCTGCATGATCCTATGCCATCATGTCTGCAAATGCAATATCTTCGGTGACAAAGTCAATATAAGACGAACTTCCTGGAGACTTTTGTTTACATTGCATTTAGTGTCTACTTTGTGCTATCTAATAAATGGGAAAAAGAAACAAAAAAATCCAACATGAAGGCAAGAATAAAAGTATAAAAGAATACAGAATAGCTGAAATAGTATAATACCATTTGCATAGATATAAAAGAGAAACTAATTTTAAAATTAATTTGAATCTGCTAAAACATCATTTTAACATAACTACGAAGAATACATTACAGAACCAGAGTTTTGGCTGTGAAAAGAAAGACCAAAAAAATCAACCAAAAATCCCAATACGAGTGAAGTCATCAAATTTTGAGCTTTTAAAGCACTAAAACAAATATTTTACATATAGGCACTTTTCATACTCTGTTTTCATTTGAGTCCAAGACAAAAAAAAACCTAAATTCTAAGACTGTTTTTAAAAATGGAACTGTGGCAAAAAACACGCAGCCTATGTAAAAAACTTAAGATTTGTGCTTAACACTTATTTGGTTTCTTTCCATTGATGCAGCCAGACTCCACAATGCATTTCAGAAATGTTCCCGTAGAAAACCACTGAAATTCTATGCCCACAGTAAATTTCCACTATACCAAAAATTATAACTTTATGGTTAAGCATTTAATCAAATGTGTTTGAAATAGTTTCAAACAATTTTCAAAAAGGATGCTATTCCATGAGCATTTTATATACAACACCTGTACTCCATGAGATTTGGAGATGTATCTGCTTTCCTTTCTGACAATAAACTAGCTATAACTATAGCTGGCAATGCAAGGACTCTCTTCTTCCTATCATCTCACAAATAGAATCCTGAACTGAGTTCTGATTGTAGAATCTGTTATGATTCTACATCTAGCAACACTAGCAATGTTGATGGAACTGTGAGGCAGCATCAGCCTCAGATCCT
Source organism: Buphagus erythrorhynchus (assembly GCA_013400855.1). Lineage (NCBI taxonomy): Eukaryota > Metazoa > Chordata > Aves > Passeriformes > Sturnidae > Buphagus > Buphagus erythrorhynchus. Next base: position 15,714 of record VZTT01069722.1, read on the forward strand.
TGCTGAATTTGATAAGTGAGAAAGCAACCTGCAGATCTGAAGTCTGAGAAAAAAAGTTTAAATGAAATTGTTCAGTTTTCCCTCACCTACTGCTGAAATAGACTCTCTTCATAGAAGAAATTTGTAAATGTTACTGCAAGTCAGCACAGAATTGAAGACAATTGCAAACCTGACATACATAAAGAATTAACTTCGAACTTGTATTTACTAAGTTAGAAATTCTAGGGTTGTTTTTTGTTACAAAAATTTACACCACTTTTTACATATTTTTACATACTATCAAAGTAGAACAAGGTGTATAGAAGTGTAAGTTAATGCAAATCCTTCAGAAATAATTATTGTTTCAGTGATCTTTCTTGCTATGAAGCCCCTTGACACCGGCTCCAATTTCCTTCTCACATCAAGTATAAATACAGGAACCCTGAGTATGCTGTATCTATCAAGCACAATCTGACATGGTGCCATTGATTTTGAAATGTCTTATCAAAGCACCTTCTCCAGTGTAACATGAGAGTTACGGAAGCCACAATTTTGCAGCAAAAGTTATGCCATTAAACCAGCTGAAAGACAGAAAGGCAGTCCATACTGAGAGTTTATCATCTGTGGATGTCTTAAATACTTTAACAGGAGTTTGAGGCCAGTAATTATTGTTATATCAACCCAAGTCATGAACATACACCCAGTCTTGAAACAGCATGGTCAAGAGAATCTCAAATTACTCTTGCACGACTGTGCCCTTGAAATGCTTTATAAACTTACATTTAAAAATGCACTAGTATGACTTTCAGAGCCTTGACTGATATTTCTTTGCCATGCTAAGGTAACTTCCCTGTCTGGCCATTCAGGATCCACTCTGGTAGTCACTCTCACAACTACCTCCACAGCAACACATCCCACACCCACAGAGTCACACCAGATGTCCTTACTGGCTCAATCCTAGGTTTTCCATAGCAGAGTCTCAGATGTCCAGATCCTTAAGAAGTTTTAACCTTGGTCAAATTACTAATAGAATAATAGCTTGAGCTGGTACCTCCAAGGAGGGGCTCATAACAAAGAAAACTGGGCTTTCATACCCTCACAGTCTAAGGGTGCCTAAACCTGGGGTCCCTGGCTCCTGATGTGTCCCTGAGTGTCCAGTCACCTGTCTGCTCTACAGGTCCCTGGGCCCTTTGTTGTGCAAAGGGTTAACACCAGGCTATGGCCTCTTGTCTCGGGGTGTCTCTCTATTGCCTCTCACCCCCTCGGGGTCTCATCCAGAGCTCAGCCCACCACTGGTACTGCAGCTGCACCCATGCTGCCTGCACTTCAGCAGCTGTGTGGTGGTGTGATAGACCCGGGTCTCTGCTTGATGCCTAAGGCAGGATGGTACTAATTCTCTCTGGACTGTAAGAACTTCCAGTTAGCCTTAGATTGCTAAGTAATTTTAAAATTACTTAAAACTTTCCTCCGTTCTTTTGATCCATAATTTAAGAGTGTCTCAGAATCAGACAAAACACAAGTAAATGACTCTTTCTCTTCTTGTCCTAATTTATAATAGCTATATAAAAGCATTAGTCACTTTCAGAAGCATTCCAGAAACCTAACTTCAATGTTTATGGTTTTGGGGCTCAGCATGTAGACTTCTTGCTTTGACTCTTAAATGTAGTTTCTTGTTGGCATTCTAAATCAAAGCATTCTCCTTGCTCATTAGTTATGCTTCTTTTGCTAATTATATTTCTTTGTAATAAAAATATGGTTCTTCTCTGCAATATTAAATTGATCATAACCACTTTCTATCTACTAGATGTAACCCAAAACTGACCTTTTGCCCTAGGTTTCAGGCCCTGATTAATATTTTGATACCCTTTTATTATTGAGTTTTCCTATTTCACAAAGGCAAAAAATACTGTTGCTTTATTACTGCATAGCTCCTTTCTCACAGATAGAAGATTTCTCTGTCCCTCTAAATGTATCATTACTGAAAGAACCCCAGAACACATTAAACAATCCTCTGAGATATACAAAAATAAGTAATATGTATGATGTATATATTAAACAAAGAAGGATAAAAATGCTCCATGTGTTTTAGGCTTATTAATATTATCTGGTTTTGGATCAAAAGAGAAGATGAAAGAAGCACCAGGGTCTTTCTCATCTGTGCTTGAGCTGCAAAGCAGAGAGGAGGAGCATGACTCTGACAATGAAGTAAGCATTTCAAATATGCCTTGTTTGAAGCATATAGTGAAGGAGACATAACTCAAAAGTGTTGCAATCTTGCAGTTAAATAAAAATAATCAGTTCTACAGCAGCTATGAAATGCTCAGAATCTGCTTTCCTTTCACAGCAGAATGGGACTATACTGATTTGTTCACCTTCAAAATATAAAATAATAAGTAAATAAATAAGTGTCCCAAAAACTTTTTGGTGAATCACCCCCACCATCTCATTTCACCATTCACTGAAGGCCTCAAAAGCCTTCTTGATGAAAATCTGTATCAAAGCCAATATGCTAACAGATCAGCCCAAATAACATGCTTTTTTTTCTCTGCTAAAAGATGTTACTAAAACTGTTTGTGTAGCTGTGATCAAAAATGTTCAGGCCTGTTAAGCGTGCAAGACCTAAGTTTCTAATCCAAGGCAGAATATAATAATTAAGTACATTTACAGTAAAACAGAAAAAAATGAAAAACTGATGAGTTTCAGTGACAGATGGTTTTCCTACCATGCAAGAAGGCAGGAGTTTCACGAAAAATTAAAGTTTGTCATATGATTGCACATATGCTTGAGCCTATGCTTAGACTAGGCTAACACTCACTGTTTGTATTTGCAGCCTCAACCAAAGGATAGTACTGAGGCTAGAGGACTAGAGTGGTTCAAAAACAACTAGACAGGGAGACTGTCTCTTAAAGAGGAAGAAATTACCTTTGGTTCCATAATAGTTGAGCTACAAATCACTAGGTGTTGGGATAGTGATTTAGGGCAGTATCATGCTATGCTTGTTCACTAGGTATCTGCTATTAGCCAAAGGATACAGGCTAGATAATGATTTTTCTGAATCGAAACTGTTGATCTTATGTTCTTATTTTCTGAGGTTTGTTTCCTGAAAGCTCAGCCATAAGCCAAGTCCTTAGAGACTATGGATGATATCCTTTGAATAGAAACTGTTCCAGAAAGTATAGTCTGGAAGCAAAAAATCCACAGAACTATCCTTGCTTTCAGAATTTAAAGCATTCACAGCACATATTCACTGTTCAAATCTTCTTTTGATTCCATAAGTATTAATAGCGTGCTTTAGAAAGTATTTTATTATAAGATTGGAAATACTATTTAATGTCCAGGCCATGGGCATGGTAATGCTAGAAGATCAGAAAATTATTCAATGTAAGAGTTGCTTTTTGATGTTGCTTTTCTATAGAGAACCTAGGATTGGTTATAAGTATAGGGGAAAAAAAGGATTCCTTATTCTGTTTTACATAAATGATTCAGAGAGGAGGAACTTCAGCATTCAAATGGCAGTACCTTAGGGTAGCAAAGCTGCCTATTTGACATGCTCTAGCTAGATGCTTAAAATTACAGAGAATGAAATAATCAACTCTTAGGAGTAACTAGAAGAATATACACAAACCAGCAGTGGGGTTCCTTCAGACATGGCAGAAGACCATGGGCAATAATGTGTTCCATGCACTGGAATCAGAGATATGTGGGAGGGGAGAGAAAAGATCAAACACCAACCTGAATATATGAACTACAAAATTGACAGCATAAATGTATATTACAGTGTTACAGTAAGTGTCCTACAGTCAATGCAGAAAAGCTTCTGGAGATTATGAGATATTGGTTCTGTGGTAAAGGAGGTCAGGAAAATTGTTGGGCTTGATGATCTTAAACGTCATTTTCAACCTAAATGATTATATGTTTTTATTAAAAAATATTATATAACAAATAGAAAAAAAGAAAAATCTTCCTGCATATGCAAAAGTCATCCCTAATACTTGACTGAATCAAGACCTCTCATCCAGAATGTTCAGGGAAAACAAACAAAAAGCCCAAACACTTTCACTTCCTGTTCTAGTGCTGAAGTTGTATATCACAACTTTCTGTCATGTCATTTCAATACATATTTTTTGAGGACAGAAATCTTTTCTCCATCTTTTCTCCCCATGAAAAGCTACTTAAGCATATTTCACTGAAATTGACAAAAATCCTGTAGGGAAGAAAATGACATTTTCTGACAGTTCTTGAACACTGCAAAAGGTAAATATAATTAGTGAGACTGTGGAGGGGAACTCTGCACACAGTGAGAGGTACCTTTCATAAAAATAAAATTGTATGTCATATTTGTTAATAAAAAATTATCTTTTAAAGGAGACAAGAAATTCACTAAGTTCCTGAAATTTTTCAAGAGGTGTTTACTTCTTCCCTTTTTTACTAAAGCATTAAAAAACCTCCCCACAGTTTCAGATAGTTCTCAGACATGCTGACACACATCATACTCTCAGAGTGTTCCCTGCACTAAAGCCTCAGTCACAGGTTTTTGATTGCTTCAGCTGACATTTTAAATAAACTTTCTTCTAAAGGGTTTTTTTATTAAAAAAAAAAGAGGAAAGGCAAATGTTGATGTGATGGGAAATGACAGAGTCATATAAAAACTGACTGCATATGGTTTGCTCTCAGCCTTGAGGTGGGGGTACCATGTAGGATTGTGGCATCTAAATCTGCTTGAGGAGCAACAGCCAGCTGCTAGATTACACTTTCTAGAAAAACACAAATGTAGATAAGTACAGATGATCAAAAAGAAGCAGGAATTAGAAACGAAGCATTTTCCCAGAAAACATGCTATAGCATCACACTACAGAAACAGTATACATTGGAACTTGTGTCGGAAAAGCAACAGGAACGAGTTTAAACAGAACATAGCAGGAATGAACTCAGAGGAAACAGACCCAGGCAGCAGTGTGCTGTATTCTGATCTCAGCTAAATGAAATTAAATACAGAATAATGGCTCTGTTGACCAATTTTTCCCCTAGATTCCCTGCAAAAATGTCATGTCTCAGTCACGCTGCATGGAAATTCCGCAGTTGATTTTTGTGTCATGCTTGTTTGTAGCCAAACCTGTATGGAGCCTTTTTCTGTTCCATAATTCCACTTATTTGACATGGTTTAACTCCAGACAGCAGTTAAGTACCCTGCAGCATTTCACTAACTCTCCCATCTCAATGGGATGGGGAGGAGAATCAGAAAAAATCTCATGGGTGCAGATGTGAACAATTTCATATAACTCAGAAAAAGCAATAATGATAATAATGAACAAACTCCAAGAAGAATAAGTGATACACAATAAAATTGCAATAAAAATTATAATTTATGAAAATTTTTAATGGGATCTGAAAAAAATCTTGACATTTCATATAGTATATTCTCTTTAATTTACTTGCTTTTTTGACTCACTTTCTGTGAGGCTAACATAAAGGTATATTCTCTGTTTTGGATGTCATACTTTTATATTTTTTTTTTTTTGCTCTATCTTCGATTTTGTAGCTCATTTTTCCCTAATTCTTGTTTCTGAGAAGTACGAAGGAATAGAGAACTCACTCAGACAGTTCCCTAACCCCTCTCTCTTATGCTTTAAGAGTTACTAGGAAATTGTTTCCTGTGTGGCATAGCTCAGGTTCATTTTTACATGTTGGGGAGGGGGCATTAGGTCTATACAGTTTGATCTGTAAAACATCAGAGCATTCAACACTGACATAAGAGAAGACACTGCTTCCTTCTTTCAGTAAATTTAGCATAAAGCTATAACCATAATGTTCCCAAGACACTAGATGGAATAGAGATGGGGGATAAAGGTATTTACACTGAATAAAATTATACAAATAAAGTTCATGCAGCCCTAGCTCATTACTCTTCCCTAATTCATTATTACTCCTGTTACAAAAATGGTATAGACTGTTCACTATCTTCAAATTACCATGTTCTGAGCACACCAGTTTATTTCTTGCTCACAATGACACTTATGTGGAAGTATTAGTGTTACAACTTCAGATACCAATTTTCCTTGGATGTTCTTCATCCAAGAGCCAGCTGTGGCCAGTGTGAATGGAAGACAGCATTCAGTAAAATGCTACTGCTAAAGACACTTAGTAACTTTCTCCTTTTATGTATATTTTATTTTGATACAGGAAGCAAAAGCAAAGGGATTATATATTTAAAGAAATAAAAGACAACGTTCACATATACTAAGTCAGAAAGTCTCTAACAAAACCTAGTGGAATTCATTTGTGCTTTCAATTTCACCAGAGTGCAATGCAAACAACCATAGGAACCACACAGCCAACTTTCAAATTAAATCCTACAATGAATAATTTATATTTTTAAACAAGGATTAGAAGTTCCCTTCAGTTGCAGAATATCAGAGGTGGCTTTAATAATTTACATGCTTTCCAAAGGTGAATAAAATACCCTCCTGAACAAAAATCAAAACAATGTAAATATTTTCTTTGTTAAAACCACACTGTGATTGGCAAAAGAAACGGCCACTGTCATAAAATTGAATGCATCTTCTCTGGGAGATAGGTGGAGAAATTCAATAATCTTCAAAGTAGAAGTCTCTGTATGCAATTCCTACACTTATAAATAGGAATATGGAAAAATAAAACCCATTATCAACAGGCAAAATCTGCATATAATTTTTGGTCTTTACTGAAAGTCTTGGAGTTCTATTACATAATTTTTTCTCTGTGTGCAGAAGACCACATTGTTCTCTCACAGCAACTGAAAAAGAACTCCAGGTCAAATGTTCTGAGTATTACCAGAGTTGTCTCTGACCTTGCAGAAAGATGTTAAATATAAAAGATATACAGTCTGCCAAGCACTATCACCTGGCTACAAGGAACACACTCTGACTTGAGAGCACTGATTTAAACTAGAGCCACCTCACTGGAGTTTTTGTAGGTAAACTGGCTGCCTTTGCTGTAATTCATAGCCTGTGTTCTTTGCAGTCCTAATAAATATTCTACTGCTAGCTTTATCCTGAACATGTGTACCCTGCGAAAAAGGGCACGGAATATTGTACCTGATGAAATAGAGTCCACTTCTCTGGAGAACTCAATGCAATCACGGCATGAATGATCTATATCTTTAATACTCAGGCAGCACTAATGTAAAATTTAATGCAAGATGAATGTCCAGTGCTGCAGACATAGTTCATAAATTAAATACACATTCTCCTTTGATTTTCATTTCCCCATGAAGAAATTGTAAAGAAGATGGTTACCTTCTTCAAACATCTAATAACAGAATCATTATTTGCAAGGACCAGACAATTGTTTGTAATTTTGGTTTAACACTTAAGAACAGTCAAGCATTCTTAATCTCTGCTCACTGTAACACTGATACTAGTTAGATCTGACATATATCATCTGAAGCAATATATGAATGAAACAGTTTCACTTCAACCAAATGACATAGTTTACCATAGACCCATTGTAACAGAAAAAAATAATGGCAGGAAAAAAGATTAAATCATTTCAAAAACAGGTGACAGTAAAGATCGAAGTGAGTCAAGCCCAAATCCAGTCAAAATAAAATTTTTTGGGTTAAATAATAGTAATCTCCAACTTGAATATAAACAAGCAAGATAAATGAAGTAGAATTTTAAAAATGCATAAATGAAAGGTAGAAAACAAGTTACTCAGGAGAGCACCAGTAAATTAACACAAATACATTCAGTCTGAGCCTGGTTCATTATAAACAACTCCCTGAGCTAAGAGAGCCAGTTATGAAGCAGGAATACTTAGCAAGAAATCTCAGATATAAAGACAATGACTTCTAAATAAGTAACAGCTGTCTGTTGCACTTTCACTACTGAGGGAAATGACCTTCAAATTTTGAATGCAACACTGAAACCAAAACCATTGAGGGTTCAGCTCAATAGTGTGATGGAACACCAATCCAGTAGAAAAGATATCTGTATGGCTTTAAGAGACCATTCTTGATCTTTCTAGAGTTCAGATCAGTATACCTGCTGCTTAAGTTGGTCTGGAGACAGGACAGAGACAGGAAGATTTTTAAACATATTTTATTGCCTGTAGATAGATATCCATTAATTTCACCAAAGAATTAAATCCCCGAAATTTCTACTGTTTTACTGTCTTCCAGATTTGTTTTATTATCCAAACAAGACTGCAGGAGAGTTATTTGCTAAATTAGCTGCCAAACTACTGAACTAAGACATTCTGAAATGCTGTAGGTACCTGCAATTTTGCTTAGGCATCTAATAATCTTATTAATCAGTACTGCAGTGTACTGAAGCACTTTGTTCCCACTCATGTTTATCAAGGTCTATAAAACCTTATAATAAACAGAAATAGCACTTAATTCTCATATCCCCACACAGACCTTTTCCTCAACCCTAAAATGATGAATCAGCATTATGAGAACTGATGAAGAAGTTTAAGTGTGAACATCAGGACAAAAAAAATCCTGCAGAGTGCATACACATGAAGTGACAGAGGCAAAAAAGAAACTCCAAACATCTCCATATCACAGTATTCAATAATGTTTGATAGGTGGAGGGGTTTTACCTCTTTCCTTGCCTTGATTTCACTTGATCCACTCTTACTCATGTGTCCTTTAAAATTTCCTCCTGAAGAGCAATTGTTTTTAGACAAAAAGGTGTCTGCACCAATGCCAAGAAATTAAATTATAGCAGGATCAAAAATTTCAGTTATAGACAGAAAAAAATCTGACACAGAACTATTAGACATTTCATTTTGTACAAGTGTGTGCAACCTGCAGTATTCCTCATACAAGAATGTGTTCTTACTCTCACTTTTCACAGAGGTCTTTTCTTTATTCAATGTTTTATTTAATATTACACTACACTGCTCTGGGCATTAAATTAGGATCCTATCTTGTGAACTATCAGATAGCTCCTTTTTTATGCTATCCCTTTTCCCTCTCATTTTAAGCTCACAGTATATTAATTACTGCAAGTTTTTGTGAAGACATCTTAAATAACATTTTACCACTTTTATTCACACCAAAATATTTAATGGGCTTAATTAACTACACCACAAGTTGTAACATGTCACAATGAGCTGCCAATTCTAAGATGCAATGCAGGGTATCCTCTACTATTCCTGATATTTTGAAGAAGTTTCATAGCTCTTGTGAATTAGTGGAGTGCTATACAAATCAGTAAAACTATAATAATTTATGTCTACTAATATATAAGATATTAATTACTGGGAGGGAACCCAAAAAACTTTTTTTTTTAATTATTTCAATTTGGGTAGAAGAGCCCATTGTATCTTAAGCATACCAAGAAATCTTAGCTTTCTCTTGTCCAACTATGATATGTTTCTGGCTGTACAGAATTCTTAAAACATAGAAATATTCTGTGAGAACAGTGAAATTACAGTTATTTTCAATTGGAAGAGAAGGATCAAGCAGTTTTCAGAAGTAATATATTCACTAGTGTAAAAAATGATAGNTATAACATTAATTTAAGTAAAAAGCTCTCATTTCTCTAGGGAAAGTATTCCTGTTTCAAGTTATAAGACTTTTTATTATTATTTTTAATAGAATACCATCATCTTTTTTTTAACTGTAATAATATACAAAGACTGTTAAATTAAAATGGAAGGGAAAACCTATCCTGCAAAGATCATTCATACTAGTAGAAGCTACAGAAAATAGCAGAAGATAAAATATCCTTCCAAGAATATTCTCTGGGGGTTTTCCAACTTCTCCTTCAGCTCTGAGCTGTGAAC
>VZTT01069725.1:0-17522 GCA_013400855.1 Buphagus erythrorhynchus
AAAACTCAAATACAGCGACTGAGAAGGTAAGGCCTCCCTCAGAGCTAAGGACCAAAGACGAGGGTACAGGGAAGTCTGGGGTTTAAGCAAGGGACGGGAAAGGAGGTGGGGTTGAAATGGGGTCCCGTGGGTACAGGAGAAAGTGGTGCAAAGGAGGGACAAAGCAAGGCAGGTCCAATGGGATAGATGGGGTGGAACAATGCAGCAACTGGGAACCAGTAGAGAAACAGGAAGGGGGGAACATTCTAGGTGTGGGAGTGGTGGCTGTTGACTGTCAAATTAAGCATTAGCATGGATGACCCCATAGCCATGTGGGAGTCTTTTTGCAGGGGTCATCACAACTTTGATAAATGCCTCCCATGGCCTAGAAGTGGGGCAGAGGTGTTTCTTTGTGGTGGCTGTCTGACCTGACATTTCTGCCAGGCCAACTCCCACAGCTGTGTGCGCAGCCTCTGCCTCTCACAGCTCTTCCCAAAGCCCATCCAAGGGCTGCTCTCCTGTTCTCAGGCCGTAGTTCTGAGAGTTGAATTATCCTGCACAGATGTTTGCTGCTGTTTCAGCCTCTGCCAGCAGAAGGAAGCTGAACTGCCTCTTGCATTTATTCCCAAGGAAAAGTGGCTGGAGAATTTTGGAGCCCCTTTCAGCTTTAACCAATTTAAACTTAAACCTTTCAGGTTTAACCAGTTCCACAATGTTTCCCTCAAAAACCTGATGTAGGTCATCTCTGAGGAGCTTAAGGAGTGGTTTGGAGCCTTTCTATTCCCTCCAGCTCCCAGCCCTGCTGGGCCAATTCCCCATATCCCAAAGAGGGGTGATGGAACCACAGCTTCACTGGTGCAGCACAAACTCTGGGAACTGGAGCTGAAGGAGATGGAAAAGGGAGACTTGAGGATCACCAGGAGCTGAACAAGGCAGCAAAGGTGAGTGTCAGGCTTCTGGTATCCAGCTTGGGCTCCATGAGCTTTGGAGTGTGGAATTCAGCCTTCAAATGTTGTATTCTCCTAAAACTTCAGACGTTCAAAAGTAACTCTGGCTGACAGATGTCCCAGTACAGATAATTCTGTCATTTCCTCTGTTTGCTGTTGGTGTCTGCAGGCATGAACCTGTGGTCTGTCCTTTTGGTTTTGTGACATCTTCCTCTCCTTCTCAGCTCAGAGCGAACAGGTCTTGCCACATTGGACAAATGTCCTTTTCTAAAATTCATTTCTCCTCAGCCATGTGACCACAATGATCTCATTCTTTGAGAGGCTAGGCTGTGTGAAAGCTTGAGAGAGACAAAAAATCAGTTTCTGGAAGAACTGTTAAAAGATATCAATTTTTCACAACTGTAATAGAACCTCATAATTAATTTAAATGGAATTTGTTTTCCATAACACAGATTTTTTGGTGTAAAGTATGTCCTGTGAGAGAAGCAAGAGAAAACAAACTCTGTTATTTTTGATTACCTTTGTGTTTTGTTTTTTATTCATTATGTTAATTTTATGCTAATAACCTTCTTACATTAAGGTTCACTTTATACTGCATAAACTGACAAATCGAGCAATATTTATTGAGCATAAATATTAAAAGCACTATAAAGACTTCTAGGCTTCTAATTATTATGCTAATATATCTCTAAATTATTCTTGTATTACCACCCTACAGTTCACTGTGGAGCATGACACAAAAATGGTAAAAAATTCCAAAATTCTATTTCTTATGCTATTAATGAATCACATAGGAAGGCTGTCAATGAATTAAAAAAACACCAGTTATAGCATTGTGGAGGTGGAGATACAGAATTCATTTCTTCTGGTGAGCTGTTGAGCCTTTGTTTATATTATCATAAATACCAAGGCAATCCAAAGTGCTTTTTTGTCTTTGAAGTACAGGAAATCCCAATATATTGCATGGAAATTCCCCCTATTGATGCAATTCTTGGCATTTATTTTCAGAGTGTGTGTTTGTTGGTGTCTGTTCAGATGGTGCAAGGCTCTGAGTTTTGGCCTCTCCTGATTTTGTGTTCCATCCCCAGGGGCACATGGGCCCCAGATCTCAGATATCATGTTTATTCTGGTGCTGTTACAACTGGGGGCAAAATCCCTCCAGTGTGTGGAAGGACTGACTCTCTCTTCTTTTTCCACCCAAATATTTCTTTCCCCAGATGTTCTGTTCTCTTAATAAACGTTCCACGGGTTTTATGTTGGTTTTATTTATTTGGTTTTGTTTTGTTTTCAATGTCTTAAATGTGAGCATTACAGATAGCAACAAAAATGTTTTTATGGCAGCTGATTTTTCAGTTAACTCTCTACTTGTACCGTCTACAATGGAGCAGGCTTGGTGTTAATAGGATCCTTAATTCTCTACAGCTAAATACACTGCATGTCTTTTTGTAGGAGTCATTAACAATTGGAATAAAAGTGGTCTAAAGGTATGAACTGAGTGTCCCAAGCATGGAACTGGCTCCCTCCCGGGGAGGTTCCATACCTGGGAGCTGTGGGGAGTCACTGCTCTGTGAAGAACAGCTTTGATTCACTCACTGAAAGCCCCTGCCAGTCACTCTGGACTGGGGGACTGTGTGCAGTGCATTATTATTAAGTGTCTTTTTAAAATGGAAACAAATTACTCTGCTGGGATATAGTACTCTTGCACAGACAGCTGCTCAGCTGACAATCACATCTTTAAAATGATACTAGAGTGCAAAATCAGTGCAGTGAAGGAGGGAAGGGCAGAGATGTGTCTCATCAGGTAACAGGTAAGGATTACACAGAGCAGCAGCAAAGTCAAACAGGGCTGAGGATGATGGGGCTGCAGAAATGTGAGAGGCCAGGCTGAGCAAGGAGGGGCACAGAATTTATGGGAGGAAGAGGAAAGGAAGAGCTTCTCTTGCTTTCTTCTCTCAGAGTCTTCAGGGAAATAGCTTGATTGATTCACAGCTTTGCATTCCTTCATTTGTTTGTTTATGTGAGTGAGGGGATGTGCTGTGTAAGGATGGCTGTGACTCACTTATGGAGGGAAAGGTAAATCCAGGTTTGTCTTTTGGGCACGTGTAAAGTGCAATACAGAGATGTGTGTGCATCTGGAAAGGAGCTGGTTTGGAGTGCTGGAAACTCGGGTACAGGGAGGTTCTGTCCTCTGTGCCAGTGTCCACATCAGGGCATTTCTGCTCCCTGTGGCACTCTGGAAGTGTCAGAGGCTGCAGAGGAGCTGCCTCCCTTCCCTGCCCCTGTGCTCACCCGTGTCTGAACATCTCACACAGCACACACAGCCACAGAGCCTCACTGCCCCCAGAGCCGAGCATGGCACAAGAGTCTGAGGGACTAAGGTGCCTTTAGACACAACTGCATGTGTGTGGCTCAGTAGAGAAAGAGAAATATATAAGAAAGTGTAGCCAGATGTATTGCTCAGCTGTGTCTGCATTGCTTGTTTTAGCTGTTCTGTGCTAATAGTTTGAAAATACAATCAAGTTTCTGGTGAAAGGGATTTTTTAAATTTAAAATCAGTACCTATTTTTGACCTGTGTAAGAATCCAAATAAAACCCACTTTATTGTTTTTGATGTTATGACTCCCAATTAAGTGTTGAACAAGAAAATATTCCTGCTGGGAACATTCAATATCAATTTTCAGTAACTAGCTGCAGCGTGAAATCTTGGCTTCTCTGCAGAGAACCAGCTTTTTTGTCTGGCCCAGCCAGGTATTGATCCCTGTCTCCATCAGGGGAAGTCACCCTGACCTTCCCTCTCCAATCCTCAGCATCTCTGCTTGGCCCTGTTTATAATGAACTGCAGGGACAGAGCCATGGGGCCCTGTCCTTGGAGTGCTGCTGCCCAGTCCTGCACTGATGTGAGACTTTTGTATAAACCTGCCCTAAATCAAGAGGAGAAAACACTTTTAAAGTGGATTGACTATTTATTTTGGACTTGCCTTGACTTACAAATTACAGCATGGAAGAGTTCCCTTTTCAGGGGTGTCCTCAACCAACACTGTGTTTTTTAGCAAGATTTTGTGCTTCTTAAAAGTACACCTGAGTGCTGGTGCTTGGGAGACAACCTTGATTCCACAGATAGCAAACTTATCCTAAAACACTGCAACAACATGGAGAGAGGAGATTAAGGTCATCTGATGGTGAATCTGCTACGTGCAGAATTCTCTTCTGTTTTGTAAATATATCAGGAAAGCTGATGTTTTTCCAACCTGAAATAGTATGTGCATAATTAAATAATCTCTGTCTATATGTGTGAGAGGGAGGGAGGAAAGAAAAAGGGATATTTTCTCCCTTTTTACTTTTTGCACCAGTTGGCCACACAGATGAAAACAACCCACAGCACAAAGTAATTGTGAAATCAATCAGTAATCCAACAGTCCTGAGCTCTGGAGTAACCTCCTAGGAAGGGAAAAAGAAAGAAGAACACAATATATTAAACACAAATCCTAAAAGATAGGTAATGTGCCAAAGAGGTTATTGTATTCAGGAGGCTTGATAAGGATGATTTAGCAGGGTGAAGAGATCACCTCTGCAGATCAGAGAGGGAAAGGACCACGAGGAGATAAAAGAAGGAATGCACAATGAAGAGATAAGTGAGCCTTATCTTCTTTGCACTTACCTCATGATTGTTAACATTTTGTCTTCTTTCCATAATCAACTTCCCAAACCCTCAGATGCAGAGCACCCTGACCTTTGGTCTCTTCTGTAGTCCAGTAAAACCAGGACAAAACTAATGGAACCATTGGTGCAATTCAGCTCTTATTTGTTTAACAACAAACAAGTAATTAATACAATCTTACACTAAATATTTGGGAGTCTAGTTGTAAATTGTGATAAGTTCCAAATCCTTCTTTTGTTTCTGCAGGCAGATACTGAGCACAGCACTTTTATTTCTGCCTCAGACACTGGGCTGGGGGCTGTGGACTCACGGTATTGGCTCCTTCAGAAGCTCACTGGAATTTAGACCCCATTTAGACCCCCCATGTCTTGTACCTACCTACAGAGGGAAAGCTGCCTTTCAGAGGAACCAGCTGTTTCTGTTGCTAGACAAGTCTGTAATTGCCTTGGTCAAAAAAGGGATTTTTCCAACTCCAAAGCAGATGCCATATGCCATAAATGCATATTTCCCATCACCTTTGCTTACAACATCCTAGAGTCCTAGAGTTTTTAGGGATTTTTTAAAGAGATATTTTATGAATTTTGCTGTCTGGTAAAAATTCCAAGGGAACATTTTCTTTTCTTTTCTTTTCTTTTCTTTTCTTTTCTTTTCTTTTCTTTTCTTTTCTTTTCTTTTCTTTTCTTTTCTTTTCTTTTCTTTTCTTTTCTTTTCTTTTCTTTTCTTTTCTTTTCTTTTCTTTTCTTTTCTTTTCCTTTTCTTTTCTTTTCCTTTTCTTTTCTTTTTCTTTTCTTTTCTGAAATAGTTTGTAATTATTATGGTTATTTGGGAAAAGATAATGGCAGTCTCCTGTGTTTATTTTAAACATTTATGGGGTGCCTGTAGTTTAAAAGTATAGTGGGGCAGAAGATAACCATTTGGAGAATATTGATAAATCAGACAGGTCTGACTTAAAGAATCAGAAGTCTGTTGTGCTTAAATGCAGTAACTGCCTGGAGCTTCATTCTGGGATGAAATTGGTCATATATAGAATAAAAATTAATTTTTTATAAATACAACTTGTAGCCACAGGCCTTTAATTAAAATGTATAGAAGCATTTTATTAGGCAGTAAATATCTGTATCAGTGTTCAAGTGGGCAGTGCTGTCACATGAGAAATGAAGTGCAAGGCCTGGGCAGGTTGGTGGAGAGCATAGTAAATATGAAGCTGAGGATATGGGTTTAATTTGAAGAATCATTTCTGTTGTACCCACAACTTCATTCTTTCATCTTAATGACAGCACAAATGTTTCCATCCATTCCATTTCATCTTTTTCCTTCTCATCTCAGATATTTATATGTTTGTATGGCCTCATCATGATAATATCCAGCTGCCCCCAAACAGAAATATCCTTTACAATTTCTCTTGCTTTCTTCTCTCAGAGTCTTCAGGGAAATAGCTTGATTGATTCACAGCTTTTCATTCCTTCATTTGTTTGTTTATGTGAGTGAGGGGATGTGCTGTGTAAGGATGGCTGTGACTCACTTATGGAGAGAAAGGTAAATCCAGGTTTGTCTTTTGGGCACGTGTAAAGTGCAATACAGAGATGTGTGTGCATCTGGAAAGGAGCTGGTTTGGAGTGCTGGAAACTCGGGTACAGGGAGGTTCTGTCCCTCTGTGCCAGTGTCCACATCAGGGCATTTCTGCTCCCTGTGGCAGCCTGAGAGTCTGGGATTTTGGGATCTCTGTCCCAGGCTTCAGTGCCAGACAGTAGCTCAGAGAGTTAAGCACCCCTGCCCATTTTTATACAAGTTTCATAAGGTAAAACCCAAAAAAGATTTGTAAAAAATTTGTGTCTATGTCTAAATCTGTCACATCTCTCTGGTTTACAGGAATTCTTTCTTGTGCTACTTAAGTCTGAGGCCAAAAAAAACAAACTAAAAAAAGAACGAGCCCTGGACAGTTCCAAGCCTTTTGAAAAGTTCCTCTTCAGTTTTTTCTCCTCTAGTTAAATCTGGGTCCAGTGATCATATGGACAAAGCAGGAGAGTTGGGCAGATCCCAGGGCTGGGCCTGCCAGGTTCAGACCTGGCCTAAAGACCTCAGGGAATGTTTCAAACTTCCCAGTCCTGCCTTTGCAGTGGTGTGAGAGCATCCCATCCATTGCTGCAAAACTCCTGGGAAGCTCCCTGTTAAGACAGATGGCAAAGCAATGTGGAAAAGGCTGGAATGCTGATAGGTTCTGTGCCTAAATGAGAAAAGGAGCCATCAAACATTTCTGTCATCTCACTGTTGGTTTTCCAGCAAGGATTGAAATGCCTTGAAATACCCCAGCCTTGGTGACCTCCCTGGCACCAGCTGGGTGAGTCCCCACAGATCCTGACCCTGGGAGCTGGGATTAAGAGCATCAAACAACCTTCTCAGAAGCTGAATCTACTCTTTTTTAGCCTCTGAGAGTCACAGGAGGCACTGGCTGTGCTTGAGGGCACTCGTGCACTTTTGCACTCAGGTTTCACAGTGCTCCTGATGGAGCCCCTTCTGCCTCCTCTGCACACCTTAGCCCACCAGCCCTGGGAATTTGCTCTGTGAGAGCAGCCCCATTTCAGAATCTTTCTTCAAATAATCTTTTTGAGACACATGAAGGAGATTTATTTAAACAGGGAGGTAAATCAAGGCCTAGTAATAAACACACAGAAGCCCTCCCTGCGTTTAAATTCCTTCTTCACAGAAATGTTTTAATATTGGGTTTATTTTTCAATAAGTTTCTTTGCCTAGACCTTGCAGATGTCCAGCTGGCAGGTGTGTTCTGGTCAGGCTTTAGAGCTCCTTGTGAACAGAGCTGAGGGCTCAGTGCCCTGCCTGCCCTGGTGATGGGCAGGGCTGTCCTGAGCACCACTGTGGGCACTCACAGGGGGAAAATATCATTTGCAGCTGAATTTTCCACAAGCATTTCACTGAGCAAAATGGCCATGACTGTTTCTCCCCTGAGCAGCTGTGATCCTCTTTCTAGAAGACAGCAGTTATGAAATTATTCCAATGTGTGTGAATTGGTGCTTGTTCTGCCACTCTCACTGGATTTATTTGGGTTGAACTAACAGAAGGAGCAAAACTGCTTCTAAATCATCTCTCTTTCACAATTAGCAGTGCTATAAAAGCAGTGAGTGTGTGTTATCCCTGCTCTGTGCTGTGACTGTCAGTGGGAGCAGCACTGCTGTAATCTCTTCCCACCACCAACACAGGGACCTCTGGGTGTGCAAGAAGCAGCTCTAATGAGCCACATTCCAGCATTCCCCAGCTGGAATATGGTTCCTACCTGGGGAAATTACACTTGGATACAGATGGATAGTACTGCTAATGACAGTGTCTTATTGATAAAAGCACATTTCTCCTAAAAAAAGGATGAGGGAAAAGCCTTTAGTTCCATCTCCTGCACGATGAGAAGGAAGCCAGGTTGGCAGCCCAGCAGTGAGGCCAGGAGGAGAAGCCCCTCCAGGCTGTGAGGAGCAGCAGTGTCACTGAGGTGGCTGCTGGCCAGGCTGTTGGATCTCAGTGCCATGGCATGGGAGGGATGGAATGGCCTGACCAGGGAGCAAGGAATTCCACAGGGGCTTCAGCATGGAAACACTGCCCAGGGGGCTGCTCAGGGCCACCACAGAGGACCTTCAAAAACCCAAAATGACTTTGCAGAAATGAATGGCTCTGGGCTGGCATGTTCAGGACCGAAGGGCTCACAGAACCAAAAATGATGCTCTTAACAGAAAAATGAGACTGGCTTCTCTGCCAAAGCCTAGGGATCTAAGGCTTTGTCTGCTGCATACTAAAGAATGGAAAAAAGGCTTCAGGAGAGGAAAAGAGATCTCAGAAAGGGAGAAAAAATAAACAGAAATAGGACTGATATTTACATTGTGATCTTCCTGATTATTTGCTGTGCTATTGCATAAGTTTATTTACTGAATGCTGTCTTTCAGCAAACAGATTGTTTCATTTCTTCTTGAGAGTTGGTTTCTTTTGCTATTTAAGCAAGCAGCCCACAGGAATGTCTTCTCAAGCATTCAAGTTACTTTGCAGACAGTGCTTGAGGCCTTCAGCAGTGGTTGTTTAGAATGGGCTGACTCCCTTTCTGCTCATTGCAGGGCTCTGCTTTCAGGCAATGCTTTATCCAATCCTAATGACAAACACAGGGAGAAGGTTTAAGTCCCAATATGCAGCAGAATGACTTTTATTTGTTTAACTGGCAGCATGTGGTAATTTCCTTTCCTTCTTCAGTAACCACAAGATGCAACCCCACCAGAGAAGTGGTGGTGTGTGTTTGGCACAGATGAGTTTGTGCCTTTAGGATGCACCTGAGCAGCAGATGCAGATCCCTCTGCCACAAACTCATCATACAGAAATTTGGACTCCCTTTCCTTCCTGTGCTCCCTTTTGCTTTCAGTCTGGTAAAAACTCATTCCTGCTTCTATGCAAAGAGCAATTAAAAACCAGTATGTACATACTGGCAAACCAGGATTGTACCTTGGCAGTGACAGCAGGAAGTCAAAGCTACCCTGGAGGCTGATAACCTCTCTTCAATGTCTGTACTACAGCTATTTCCAGCTGGCTGGAAACCCCTCCCTTTTTGACAGTTGCCATCTGCAGTGTCAAGTTTCAGGTTTCAGATCTGTCCCATCCAGTCCTGTCCTACTTTTGACAGATTCCTTTACTGCAGTTCAGCCATCCTTGGTAACTTCAACAGCTGCAGGTAGATTTTCCCTCCCTGGCTCTGCTAATGCAGAGGAAGAAGGGTGACAGCTTTAGCTGGTGGCATCATTTAGTTTGGCAGGGGACTCTAGAGGTCACCCAGACTTACTAAAAGTGGATCCAGCCAGAACAGGTTGCTTAGGGCTTCTCCAGTCATGTTTTAGTAACTCCAGGGATGGACACTCCATAGTCTCTCTGAGTCCCTTATGGTAATTTCCCCCTCCTTGCAGTAAATTAAAACTTCCTGAGTTGAAGGTTGTATTCAAATTATAAAACAAGTTTTCTGAAGTCATTCAGCTCCAACAGCTGGTTTTCTTTCAAATAACAAGAACTGATTTTGCCCATTTTTCATGAGAGAGGGCAACTGTGCCATCACGTTTATCAAAAAAGTCTTTGGCATCTAATGAAACCTTCTCTGTAAGAGTTGGCTGCCTGGGAAGCTCTTTGGAGGGCTTTGCAAAGGTCATAGCCTCAATCCTCAGCTTCAAGGAGAATGTCAGAAGGCTTTACAGGGTCATTTTATATCCAGCAAAACAGGAGATCATATGGCTACATAGTTTTAACTTGTCTTGGGCAAATATTTTCTCTAAGCTGCAAAAATGTTGTATTTATACTTTTAATGTATGCTGTGTTATTAAGCTCTGACATTAAACACCTTCATGCCAGTCTAGAGGCACTGAACTTTGCTAATCATACAGGAAAACAAGGGAAGGGGAAACCTGGCAGGTCTTACAGAACATTTCTTCCTTGCTGTTAACTCCAGAAGTCCCTTCCAACCTTGGCCATTCCGTGCTTAATGCTGAACTGATCAAAACTCTCAGCAGGCAAAACTGAAGGCATGGAAGCTCCTTGATTCTAAACTACAATGTATAATCTGTGCTTTACACAGCACAGGGACCAGGACTCCCAATTATATCCCCTGCTTCTTTAACAGGCAAAGGAATGGTGCCAACAGAGACACCCAGTTTTGATGCAAAACCATGCAGGGGAAGCCCTACCCAAAAAACCCCCACAGAACAAATCTGCCAGAAACCCCAGCAGAAATATGAAAATGTCCCTTTCCTGGAGTATCCCTAATGTGCTATCCCCAAGAGAAGAGCCTGCTGTGGTGGAGACAATTCCATCCTTCTGCCGATGTCTGGGACCTGCCAGGCAAATTAAACATTTACAAACTCCAGAGAATTATATAGAATATGGTGGGGCAAAATATGTTTAACTGCATTGGATAGCAAATTCCTGGAAAAAATGAAGTATTGTTCAACTTGAGACTGCTTGAGCCTGCCAAATAAATTCAGCTGGGAAAAGATGTTGAGGTCAAGATCAAGGGAAAAATGCAACAAGTCAGCATTTAGAGCACTCCAGCACTTATTGCTTAACCCACCAGACTCACAGGATATTGCTTTCAGTGCTCTGAAACCCTTCTGTTAAAATGGTTTCACTGTATCAATTTCACTCGAAAGGAACAATCAGAGTTCTGGGACCTATTTCTACCCCTATGGGGTTTTTTGCTAATTGTTCTTCAAGTCCAGCCTGGTCTACTTTGCTCAGACCAGGTTAGTCTGGATCTCGAGAATAAAGCTTGCAGATACTTAATAAGAATGGAATACTCAAGTTACAGTTTGTCCTCCAGTAAATGTTTGATTGCCTAGGAAAAAATGGAAAGATTATAATCCCTTAAAGTAGCAAAAATTATGATTAGAACACTTTTGTGAAGGTGGAAGTTATCCTCAGGCATTCAGCATTCAGCCTCCTCAGGCAGAGAGAAGAATTGTCATTAGATTGGTGTGAGTTGTGAATCTATCTCATTTTAAAATAATCCTTCAAGATGAGTCATGCTCAGTTCAACTCCCAGTGTAACTGAACTCCGCAAGTAGGAAAAAAGAAACCCAGCAATAACTCCCACCTCTTTCTTCCTCCTCTTCCTCGTGCTAAATCCCCTCTCCAGCTTTGGCAGAGCACTTCTAGCCAGCCACTGGCTGCAGCTTCTCCCAGCTGGGCTCCCAAAGACAAGTGTGCAATTAGCCTTTAACTCCCGGGCTAATTGACCTCTAGCCTTTGTCTTTTCAGCTAATTAGAGAGGCAGCCAAGCTGTCTCTCTGGCGTCAAGGTGACAGGGAGGCTTTGGGCACTGATGCCAAAGGATTTTCCCAATTTTCCCACTCCCCCATTGTTGTCACCGATCCTGGCCCTGCAGCAGGAACAGGGGCTCCTTGTCCTGAGCTGGGCACTAGGAAAGGCTTCTGACTCAGCAATTCTGGCATTTCATTTCCTGCTAGTTCCTAACTTTTCTAGGTTTCTACCTCTCTAGACAACCAAAATATTGTGTTGTAGTATTTAATTTCAAATGGCTATTTTTCTTAAGAAATGCTGTTTGATTGGCATGGATTTCATCTGTCAGGCAACTAAACCCAACACGGGTAAATCACACAGCCCTGCTCAATCAATAGAGTGATAAAGGCAAGGCATCAGCATTGTTCAAAAGATGGGATTTTCATCCTAATGGCTCAGCCTGCTCAGCAATTCTCTTTTGGTTTTGCCAGATGTAAGGGCATAACCTTGAACAGGAGAAAAACCTTTTCAGTCTTGTAAAAAACAGGTGCACATGAAGGCAGCATTGCAATTTTTGTTGTTACCAGGAGGGGTTTTTCTCTTGAGCCTCTCTTGAATGTCACAAAAAATTAAAGGTGGAAAGAGTTACTCTAGTCAGTCGTAGTCAGGATTGTTTACATAGACATTAACAGAAAAAGAACAATTAGTTCCCATTATTGCAATTTTCCACAAATGAGCAGAGGTCTTATTTTGCATGGTTAATTCAGGTGCTGCTCGAGTGCCCTGTGCTGGAGATATCTTTGATTTTCATGGCTTTAGGTGGACTCTCCTGGCAGTCAGTGGTACACTATCAGAGTATGTCCAAGCATGATACATGAATTATTTGCACCCTGAAAGTGTCCTGGTGACGTGTGAATTAGTTAAAGAAGATCTAGTTGGTGATGGTGTTCAAGAGCTGGGTTTGTGCAGTGTGAGGTATGTTCAGTTGCCATGGTTATTCCAGGAAAATATGTGTACAGTTAGTAGAGTCCCTGTATAGTTTAACTTGCACAATAAATAAAAAAACATGGGCATAAAACTTCTCATGTGAAACAAGATCTTTATAATCTGAGGGTTCATGATAATAAATTGAAACTGGAATATATATTAGGCACAGATACACAAGAGTAGTGGCAGCTAAAGCAACAGTATTCATCTTTTTTACATAAATAGCAAAGCAGGTCAGAAATGCAAAACAGGTCAGAAATAAATGAGTTTCTAGAAGCTGAAGTGATGATGTGATAATCTGCAGTTTGGAAATGATCTTGTGACATTCAGAGCTACAAATAATGAACTTGGCTCTTTTTCACCTCTCATTTTTTTTTCTATCGCTGGAAGAGGCAGCAGGAGGAAGGTCCAAAGCAGCATAAAAGTGACCACTGAGGCTGTGCAAATTAGCTAGAACCAGATTTAGTTGTTCAGCTGAAGGTAATTTCTCACATGAGCTCTCAAATCTTTACTGACTGTTTGTATTTCTCTTTAGGCACTGAATAATTTGGTAACAGAATGTGAGTAATGCCTTAAGGGGAATTAAGTCTGTCTAGTTATTTCTTCCTGCACAAAGATAACATTACCTTTACTAGGCTGTCTGAAAAAATGTGTTAGCATGAAATTTATATTCCTATGAGCCCTTATTTATAATGCCTGGTCCTCTCCTGTGGTCTAAAGCAATAAGGGAACCTGTTGAATAGCAGAAGAGGGACAGCCTTCATCCTCTGCTCCCTCTCCATTTCAATATTTAACTGTTCCAAGTGTTTATGAGAGTGGAAGCTGAAGTCTCACAGGCGAGACAAAAACTCGAGTTCTTCTGCTTCATAGGAAACTTGGTTTTCAGAAATGATGTTTTTATTCTGATTTTGGAGAGTTGGACTCAGCAGCAAAGCAATGTCTGATATTACAGCACCGTATTCTTGTGTTATAAAACAAAGGCATATTTATGAATAACCACAGCCAGAATTTGCCTTGTACACATAGAAATGGGGGATTAATGAGTCTGATCCACCACAGAGAGCAGAGTGTTGAAGTGAAGGTATGAAAACACACAAACACTTTGTTCAGATGGTGAAAAATAAGTTACACAAGCAGCATTAACTTTGTTCCTATTTGGTTTTTTTTATGCAGTGGTATGCCTAAAATAAGCCAAAAATAAAATTTGCCTCAAAGGTGGAATAGATTATTAAATTCATTACAAATAATAGTGTGGCCAGGCTTCTTAATGTCAATGCTTTTTCTTCTACCATTGTACATTTCAAACAGATGCAACATCTCGAGTATCAGATGGTGTAGAACAGCCATCAAAAATCACTGTTCCAAGACTGGGTGTGTGAAAGGGAATATGGTGGGCATTGGATGCTGTGTGACTGCAGTGCACTGGAATGCACTGAGTGGTGTCCAGGGATTTCAAATCCAATATCCATTCCAAAGGCAGAGGTCCATGTGTGAGTTCTGGTGATAATGTGGATAATGATTCTGTCAAGTCCAATGCACTTGCTGACCGATATAAATGAGTTATGGGGGCCTTTTGAATAATGTGCTGGTGATGAGCCATAAATCACAGTGCAATCCCCACTCCATCTGCAGAGGGAGGCCTGCAATGCTTTACTGGTAGCCCTCAAGTTGGTACACATATTAACATGAAAAATAACGAGTCTGCCAACTTTAGGCAGTGGTTTGCTTTGGATAAACACACTGTGAATTTGGGCAGGCTGCTAGAGAGGTCTGACAGATTTGTTTGTCATATGAATAATACCTCATTTATTGTGTTGGAACAACTGACAGTCCCTTATCAATGACAGCAGGTCAGGGATGAGCACTGTAAAATCTAGCAAGTATCCTGCTCAGCTGTCATTTTATTAATATAATAATTATCTGTTAATTGAACAAATGCAGCGTTCAGGATCTTGGTCACAAAAATAGAGGATTCTGTTCTTGCTGAAGACACAAACGAAGCAAAAGGGTGTAATCTCTCTCAAAGGGTTTGCAGTCCAAATCCAGCCAGGATGAGGCAGGGGACAGACAGACAGACAAGGGGAAAACTAAAGAAAGAATGAGGCACTTTGGTCTGTGAGATAAGCAGCGGGCTCAAGATCGCAGCAAACTGATCATTGCCAGGGCTTTGTCAGTAGTGCAGCCAAGAAAATGCCAAGGCAGCTTTTGAGGGGCTGGTGCATTCCTGGGGCAGAGGGGATGGAGGCTCCTCTTGGCTGGGGGTGAGATGAGCCTCACAGGCAATTTTCAGTCTCACTTCTTAAGGATCAGTGTCTCACCCTGAGTGTGGGCAGGGGTAGGGAGGGTTGGGTATCCACTTGGCTAACTCGAGCTGAAGTTAAGAAAATGATGAGATTCTAAGAAATACCAGGTTCCAGAGATGTTCTGGATGCAGACTGGGAGCAGCCAAGGCTGTTTGATGGCACCACGAGGGAAAGGCTGAAGCAGGCAGGGCTCCAGACCAGCAAGCCAAGCTTCTGCTTTATTAAACACCAGAGAATCCAAGCACACAATTTAAATCCATAAAATCCAGGGTTCACTGGTTCCAGTGCTCATGCTATTGCTTGTTCCTGTTATTAATTTTCCCACTGGCACTTACTCCAGTGTAGTTTTGTGGCTGTACAAGATGTGTTTCATCTGTAGCCAAGCTGTGAAAACCTCAACTTTCTATTTATTCCTTATTTTTTTGGTATCACATAGACAAAAATGCATTTCCGTTAAAGTCAATTTTGCCACGAGGCAAAAGTAGTTCCATCTTTCCTACCTCATCCCATCTTATTTTCCCAAACTGTAACTTTGTTCAAGAGAAAAGGTAGCAATGAAATGCTCTGACAATAATCTCACCCTTGTGTTTTAGTACTTGGCTCTGTGGTATTCTGAAAAATAAGAGGTGTTGATACAGACAGCATGTAAGTATTCCTGCAAATAAGTTTTGTTTTAAAATACCTATTGTTATCTTCCAATGTCTGCTTTTATTATGAAAAAATGCAAAAGATTTCTGTTGCTTGTGAGGTTTCTACATTGAGAAAATTACCAACCAGGCACTGTAATTGCTGTAGGAGAGAAACAAATAAGACTGCTTTATATTGTTCAGACAATTTGATTACTCTTACTCAGGATTTCAGAATGTGGTAATCTACATGTTGCTTTACCTTGAGTGCTCAACCATCCTCCACAGATTTATACAAACAAATGAGATGTCATCTTGAAATGTTCCAGTTTTAGATCTCCTGAAGCTCCATGTTCCTGCTGTTTGTTACAAACACTCTGTGAAGCTCCCCAGCAACCTGTGTGTGCTGTTACAGCTCTGGCTAAGCCATCGTCTCTAAACTTGAGGCGAGACCTCTCAAGTTCTCTACAACAGTAGAACTTCATAAGAAAAATGGTCTTAACATGAACCAGTTACAGAAAACCACCCACAGTGCTTTTTTTTGTCTTCTGGAGAAAAACACAAATTTAGCTAATACAATCTGTTCTCACAAAAAACGTCCTTGGGCCTTCCTCCCAAGGGAAATGTGAATTAGAGACCAAGCAGTGAAATCAATGGCTGCATATCCCAGCATTGCAGGGAAACATGGAGCTGGGGGGCTGGGATGATGCTGCTCTGCAGCTGGAACATATCTCTGTCTGAAGAGCCCAGTGTTCACAGCACAGGATGCAGTGAAACCTGGCCTGAGAACATACAGAGAACACCTAGAGACAACAGCAGAGAACAAACAGGATTTTATTATTTGTCTGTCATGGCAGGAAGATCCCCTGTTTGCTGTGAAAGCTGTTCATGTCAATACATGAACGTATTTAACTTCTTGGAGTCAGGTTTGTGTTCTTCATCGCTTTCCTGAAGGAATGGGGCGGTGGGTTTCATCCAAAACCTAACAGAATTCTCACTTTTTTAAGGCAGAGCTCCTGAGCTCTTTTTGAATCTAAAACAGAGAAGAATTCATGACATGGGGCTCCAAGCCCAGTCTACTTGTAGTACATCTTGTCTGTGTGAAAATAAGTGGGATGGTTCAAATGCCAGTTACCAGCTGGACAAGATTAGTTTTTCAATTCTAATTGCAGGCCAAAGGAAGGAATGTATATTGTTCATTCAACTTCTCTTTCATGCTGACAGATACTTGGAATTCCAGCCATGTGACAGAGCTTTGTGTTAAAATTGTTTGTGTTAAAATTGTCTTTTGTTCAGTGTAAATTGTGGTATAATTCTAGAAGTACCTGCATTTCCTAGGACATCACTGAAATGGTATGTTGCTGCCTGCCCACTGAAGCCTCAGTACTGAATAAACACTCAGAAAAGCTGTGTAAGCTCTTGATTTTAATGCACACTTGACCTCTTTGTCCCCAGAAATGAATTCTATCGAGTTTAGATTTCTGTGTCTCTTCCTTTCATCCATCTAATTAACCAGTCCAAGCTTCAACTTCTTAACTTCAACACTGCACAACAGATTGGAAGAGGATTTCTGTGCAGACTGTGGGGATGGGTGGTGATCACATATTCTCAAGGTCAGACAATGGAATAACAAATCAGGAATATCCATATTTTATTGAGCAGTCCCAGAACACTGCTGCTAAAATGCCAAGGGACTTACATGGCAGTTACCAAAGTTTTGGTTTGTTCTGTTCTTTGGAGTGAAAATTTTTCTGTAGGTTTGTTTTTTTTTTTGTTTTTTTTTTGTTTTTTTTTTTTTTTTTTTTTTTTTTTTTTTTTAACAGAATGCACTGAGATTATATTTCCAGTGTTGCAGAAGGGGGCAAACTTTGAACTTCCCAAGGTGCTTGCCAGTGCCTTTGCTGAGGTCCCTGAGCCCAGCAGCCCTGTCTCCCAGTGCCCTCTGCCCCAGGCTGGCTCCATCCCAAATTGGTGCTGCCTGTGCTCTGCCCCATGCCCCAGGGGAGGATGCTCAGCAGGATCAGTCCAGGGAATCAGGAACAGGCAGGAATTCCAGGGCTGATGAGGTGCCAGCTGTGCCTCAAACCACACTGCTCTGATCCCGGGTGTCCCCATGCTCCCACCCTTCTGTGTCACACGCCAGGGACAGCCTGTCCAAGGGAAGAGCACAGGAGCAGTTCTGGGACAGGAGCAGTTCTGGGACAGGAGCAGCTCTCTGCGAGAGGAGCAGTTCTGCGAGAGGCGCAGGTGATGCGCACGG
>VZTT01069726.1:17863-28224 GCA_013400855.1 Buphagus erythrorhynchus
CCTTCTGGAAACACTGGTCTGGAGTGCAGCTGATGGAAGTGGGTGGCCTCAGCCCTCTCATTAACGGGACACATGAAGACAGAAACAGACACTTCTAACGTGGCTCTTCCCACCAAAAAGGAAATGTCAAAAATAGGTAAGATGAGTAATTCCCCAGAAGTACCCACTCCTCTCCTAAGGTGATGTGCTTAGATACAAACATTCATGTTGGACATCTACAATTAGATTAGAAGAAACCCACCTCAGACATCTGCATTTCAGAAGAGGAAAACGATGGAGCCTTATGGTACAAATGCACCTAAGAGGTGATTTTATCATTGTAGTCTTACACATCACAAAGACTAAAATTTTGATTCCCAAGTCTTCTCTGAGTACTTATAAAGAATGTCAAACTGCACATTTGAAAGGAATGTCGCCTGTTTCTCAAGAGGGGAACATAGATTATATCCATCATGTCATACATCTTTTACATAAGGCTTAAAGCTTGAGAATTTCATAAAGTTGAACATTAAAGGAAATTGCATATATATCCACTACTATTTTACTTATTTTCCAACAAACACAGAAAAACACCTATGACAAAAACATATAGTAACTGTGAATTACAGTAATAATAAACTATCCCTAATTAATATATCCAAGCAAACACTAGGAGTGATCTACTACTTTGCCAAGGAACAAAATAGGAAAGATTTGTAAAGTTTGGGGCTGGTTTTAACCTCTGGATAGAGTCCTTATAGAAAAAGTATATATTCTGTGATTTAACAGACTCAAAGAAAAAAATCAGCTTTTAATCTTGGTCTATAACAAGATTCCTCTATAATATTTTCATAATTAAAGACTAGGAGTAGGCAGGTGAGAGGCAGAGCTGTTCCATGTGAATAAAGAGATGAGAAAGAAAGGCATAATTGGGGCCCCTACTTCCAGTTCCTACTGTTCAAGCTATAAAATTGCTATAATGTCTTTCTAAGAGAGCTTTATGATGNCAAAGGCTAGCCCAGAGATGTCCCCCCTTTCTCTGTGGGCCTTCTGGAAACACTGGTCTGGAGTGCAGCTGATGGAAGTGGGTGGCCTCAGCCCTCTCATTAACGGGACACATGAAGACAGAAACAGACACTTCTAACGTGGCTCTTCCCACCAAAAAGGAAATGTCAAAAATAGGTAAGATGAGTAATTCCCCAGAAGTACCCACTCCTCTCCTAAGGTGATGTGCTTAGATACAAACATTCATATTGGACATCTACAATTAGATTANTCTATAACAAGATTCCTCTATAATATTTTCATAATTAAAGACTAGGAGTAGGCAGGTGAGAGGCAGAGCTGTTCCATGTGAATAAAGAGATGAGAAAGAAAGGCATAATTGGGGCCCCTACTTCCAGTTCCTACTGTTCAAGCTATAAAATTGCTATAATGTCTTTCTAAGAGAGCTTTATGATGTTTTTTCATAATGTCTTGCAAGCTAGACTAGACCTAAAGTCTTCCTTTGATATGTTCACACTGAATTAACATTAGTTAAAGGGTAAAATGAATGATCTGTTCAGCTGACCAAATGTAGATTTCTAAAAAAAAGTGAGATGAACTGTCTCTAAGCTCCACTGACTCTATTGACTAGTCTAACTACCTCAGGGGAGGTTAAGGTTAGCTATTAGGAAAGATTTCTTCACTGAAAGACAGGTTAAGCATTGGAACAGGCTGCCCAGAGAAGTAGTGGAGTCACCATCCCTGGAAGTGCTCAAAAAATGACTGGAAGTGGCACTTTGAGTGATTTAGTGGGCATGGTGATATTAGATCTAATGCTGGACGTGATCTTGCAGGTCTTTCCCAACCTTAATGATTCTGTGATGTATGATTATATGGCGACAAAGGGCATTTAGACACTCAAGTGTGGACATCTAGAGTTACCCAAAAGGTAAACATCTAACATCTCTCCCAGGCCTCACAACTCTCACTGACAGATAGGTGAGATTCCAGACTAGTTTAGTGATTATATTAGGCTAAGGAACAATTCTGAGAAAAATAAATTAATAAACTGAACGATAATCAACAGTGTCAATTGGTTATAAAAAACAAAACAGTCATAATATGATGGGATGTACATCTGACAAGGCATATGAAGGGATTCTTCATTCTGTTTGTCACAGGTTATACTGCACCTAGGAATGCATGAGGAAAGGTGGAAAATAAATCTGCAAGAATGGCTGGAGGTCAAGAAAAATAAGTTATCCTCAATCATTTTCAAATGAAGGTCCAGAAAAGGTAGCAATGGGCTTAACTTGCAGCAAAAGACACTCAGGTTGCAGATCAGATTTGTATGTGTAATTTGCACAAGCCAAAAAGGACAGTTTTCTAAAATTATTAAACACTCGATTTAACTACCTTGAGAGATTCTGCAATCTCCATCCCTGGAGGTCTTATAAAGCAGGTTAGCCAAATACCTGTTACAGAGAACATAGGATATTTAATGTACCTTGATCAGAAGGAAGGAGTAGACGACCTCTAGCAGTTCTTTCTGTAATTCTGTGGTAACAAGTCACTTTAGAGACTTGTCTTTGACTGCAACACTGTGTCTTATCCAGAATTAGAACACTATCTTTTCTGCTTCTTTTGAATAACACCAGCCAGTAATATTGACCTATTCTTCAGACAAAAAAAAAAAATCTCTTTTAAACACCCACATAAAATCATACAATAGTTTATATTGGAAAGGATCTCCAAAGACCATCTAGTCAAATCTCCCTGTCATGAGCAGGGGCTTCTTTTACTAGATCAAGTTGCTCAAAGGCCCATGCAACATGACCTTGAACACTTCCAGTGATGGTGCATCCACAGCTTCTAAGGGAAACCTGTGCCAATATCTCACCACCTTTCATTAAAAATTTCTTCTTTATGTCTAATCTCAACCTGTTCTCTGTCAGTTTAAAACCACTGCCCTTTTTCCTTGTCACTACAGTCCCTCTGTGTTTCTTAGAAGTTCTCTTTCTATACTGGAAGGCCACAATAAGGTCTATCCAGAGCCTTCTCTTCTCCAGACTGAGCAACCCCAACTATCTCAGTCTTTCCTCATAGCAGAGGTATTCCACCCCTCTGATCTTGTTTGTGACCCTCCTCTGGACCCACTCCAGCAGGTCTTGTTCTGTACTGGGGAGTCCAGACCTGGTTGGTAACTGCCAGCATCCTCCTTTTTACCACTTTAAAAATGGGGGTGATGTTTCCTTTTTCCAGTCACTGGTGACCTCACATGATTGCCATAACATTTCAAGAATGATGGAAAGCAGTTTGGCAACTACATCAATCAGTTTTGTCAGGACTATGGGATGCACCTCATCAGGTCCCACAAGCTTGTGTTCAGTTCCTCAGGTGGTTAGGAATCCACTCTTCTCTTACAAGTGGGAGGGACTTTTCTGTCCCAGTCCCTGTCTTGAAGTTCAGGGTTTAGAGAGATGTGGGAAGGAACATTACCATTGGAAACGGAGCCAAAAAAAAGCAGAGGAGTAACTGAACCTTCTCCATGTCTTCTGTCACTAGGCTTCCTATTTATCGGGGCAGGGGTTGGTGGTGTAACCCTTGCAAATTTAAAGAAGTGCATAACTACGTTATTGTTGAATCTTTAAATGCAAACTGAGCGACTTCATCACTGCTGTGTCTAAAAAATCACACTCACATTTACAGCCACATCAACTACATAGCATAATAAACATATTACATAGCAGATACAAAGCTGAGCATGCAATGTCGTGCAGTACTTTTGCACCTTTTTAAGTGCCCTGTAAAATCCCTGAAACAAAGACACCAAAGAAAACTCCGAAGACTATCATATGCAAACATCACTTTCATTTTCTTCAGAAGTAAACTTCCCTGCAGAATATATTATCACAGACCCAGAAATATGACCTCACTCTTTGAATTTTTCAAAAGAGATGGGTTGGGGGGTCACCATGAAAACTGCAATTTCATAATCTTCTAACATAACTGTTAAAACCCTGTGCCTTCTCAGAAACATGCTGTCCATTTGCACTGAGTTAAGGTAATTTTCTGGCATTATATTTTACTGACCTTATCCCCAGGGCTAGGGGGATAGGGTCATTACTTTTTCATTACAATTTGTCATACAATTTTTTATGTATGTATGAATTGTATGCATATGTTCACTACAACTTTCTCATACAATTACTTTGTCATTTGTTCTAAATGGTCCAAGCATACACCCACCACTTCTGTGAGGTCCTACAGCAATAATACAGTGCCTTCCAACAAAGTGATGTTTGGGAGGAGAAGTATGAACATGGCAATTAGCATTTTAAAGCCAAGTGTTCTTTTACATTTATTACTTCACCTGACACAAATGTAAAAGAACTTCCTTCCTGCTTCTGCATTCCTGAAATTAATATCATGTTACCGTTATCTGCTTCTTAGGAGTTTTTACCAAATTTTAGAATTTAATTGAATTTCCCAGTTCAGTTTCAGGACGGACAATCTTATTTGCATCACAGAACACCAGGGGAAATTCACGCATAAATGGTGTCTCATACTCTCCATGCAGATGTAAACGGATACATAAAATGTATCCATTGATACATATGTCTCTTCTCTGTGCCTTAACAAAACCGTCCTAAAAACTGCCGTTCAGCATTTTGGTCATTTATATACCAAGCTTAAAAAAGTAGAAAACATGCTACCAACTTCTAATACTGTGACCCTATATATTAAAAAAGTCATCAGATCTATCAGATTACAATAAAATTCCAATGCCATTATTTTGCTTCTATAACCCCTCAAGTAGCAATGTAGAAGCCAGTGGCTCTGGGAGAGGCACTCCTCTAGAACTCCACCAATGACAATTGCCACCCAGATCCACAGATAATGTACAACTGGCAGTTTATCTCTGTTAGCAGATCAAAGACACACTCAGGATTTGTCTAGACAAGGCACTTTGAGAAAACTAATCTGAATCAACCAAAGTGAACTATATATTGGATTTACACTCTAAGTATCTGCACAGGTGTTTATTACTATTCAGTAAATCTGCATTAGAAATTAATTAACTTCCATGTCTCATAGATAACACAGTGGCAGTCTCTTAATAGGAACTTCCTAATGTGAGTCATAAATCCATCCTCTTTCTTAAGACTTTTTCAGCCAGGAGAGATGCGATCTAAATCTGCAGCTCTTAACGAGACGACCAGAGGAATGATGGCAGCTATGAAAGAAGTGATCTATCAAGCTGACAAGAAGAATTCAGTATTACAATCAGATCATTTAGATATTCTATATTTAAATAGTGTCCTGTTGCTATCAAGCTTTCCTAAAATTCAAACTAATGGCACACTCCAAATGTGGAGATTCCTTCTTTCCATAAGAATTGAGAGAACAGAAGTGATTTCTTATGCACCCAACACAAAGAAAACAAAAAAACTCCTGCAGAACTTAACATTAGTCACATAAAATACATGTGTCTACATCTTACCTGTCAGATCGTGCTCTGCACAACTGGGTATTTATGGGTGCATGTCCTCTCTAAAATAGACTAGATGAGTTATATATTCAAAGTACCTACTTCTCTCTACTGACTATAATGAAGTGTAATGTGAAATGGTACACACTGTAAACTACATTAATGTGTATCAAGTTTTCCCTAATATTTATTTGATCTTGGCATGCCCTGCTAATGATGATCAAGTTAATGACTGCAGGTTTCAGATCTCTGGCTGCAAGCTGGATCTCCCTTTCTCCTCTGCAGATCATCTTCTGTGCATTTTCATTTTATATCTGAATGAAAGTCATATTTCAGTGCTGGTGGGTTTTTTGGGTGTGTTCCAATGATCCAACTATTCTGCTACAAATAGCATGTGTATGCTTGAACACTGGTGTTTTAAGACACCATGCTCACCTGTAGAAAAGACAGATGGAAAATGCTCAGGGGCATTGTCTCACATCAGATTGCTCTAGCAGTCCCTCTGCTGAGACTGTGACACCACAGTAACCCTGGCAGATGTACTTCAGCCCGTGAGCCCCACTTATACAGCCTCATTTCAGGCAGGTTGGTGCATCCCCTGAAAGGCCCAGCCTTCACTTGAGGCCACAGTCTGGGAACTGGTGCTCCAGGCCTCATAAAGACTTGAATTAAGCATATATGGCATTATCTGGATAAGACTAGGTGGAATCTAGTTTCCTTCTGTGGCAGGATAACAGATGGGAGAAGCAGGAGGTGTCATGTCTCGACTGTTTTTGACACTGACATGTATTATTCTTCTACCGCAGACACAGAAACACAGTTTAAAGGAAACTAATATAGGACGAGTACAAACTGGCAGGGAAATCATTCACTAGAAGCATTTATCAGTGGTTAGTTATTGAAATGGA
The DNA here is from genome assembly GCA_013400855.1 of Buphagus erythrorhynchus. Lineage (NCBI taxonomy): Eukaryota > Metazoa > Chordata > Aves > Passeriformes > Sturnidae > Buphagus > Buphagus erythrorhynchus. The sequence continues at coordinate 24,227 of VZTT01069726.1, forward strand.
AACATATATAGAGTGGAATTCTTCAGGAACCCGTGGTAAATTTGGGGCTTCTCAATATTTCCATTAACAACCTGAATGAAGATAAAATACGCTTATTCATTACTGCAGATAATCCCATAGAGACTGCCAGCTCACTGGAAAATAGGACTGAAATTCAGATTATCTTGACAAGTCGGAGAAATAGTCTTAAAAATAGGCGGCAAACTTAAAGGAGTAACCAGTAGATAGTAAGAGTAAAAAGTAAGATAGCCTTGGGAGACTTGAACTGTGGCAAGGTCCTAGATGGAATACCGAGTCTAATTTGAGATACAGCAAAAGAGAAATTGGACAGAGTTCAGAAAAGAGAGAGAAGAATTGTGAGAGGTAAAAAAAAAAAATAGCACACCAGTGAAGAAAAGGCAAAAGGACTGGCACGGTTTAGTCCACAGATGACTAGAGAAGGCGTGCCAAGAAAACACTTCCAGCATGAGGGGTGGTTAAACACTGGCATAGATTGCATGAGGACTGTGTGAAATCTCCATCCGTGGATATCTTTAGGAACAGGCTAGACAAATGGAAAAGACAAAGGGTAGCAGATCATCAGGGCACAGAGAGAGGTCTGATGATCTCTGAGGTCCCTTTTACCTCCATTTTCTAGGATGCAATCATTCTGCATCTTCTAAACTCTTCGTTGTGAACAGTTGTGTTTAGAGTAATTGTGCAAAGACCAGCGTTTCTCATTCAGCATCCTTGGTGCTGAATGAACCTGAGCTTTTTACTAGTTATAAATTCAGTAAGTCCGCTACTGCTCAGAGTTCACTGCACTAAAGCTAAGGCAGTTAGACAGCCTGCTTTTATAATGCTTTCAGTGAATAAATTTGCACAGCTGCTACCTACAGTCTACATTATTGCTCAGCACCACTTTGTTAATTTGGAATCCAGATCTGGTGACTGATTTAGGAAAACAGTTCAGCTAATCCCTAGTGAATAGAAATCCTCAGCCTAAGATTGTACAGCTCACCAGATTCCCACACGTGCAAAAGCAGCAGCTGCCTTGCAAAGGGAAGTTAAAATATCAAGCACAAACTTTAGGGGGTTTTCATATGACATGCTTATTTTCCTTCCTCAGAGACCTAGGGCTCCAAAAGGAAGGAGTAGAGACAATCACAAACTTTCCCAGTAGATGACTTTCATAGTAAGGTGGAAAGTGCATGTATGTGTTCTAGAGAGCTCTGAGAGGGCAATGATCCTGGGCAGGACAATATTCAGGGCTAGTGTTAAAAAAAAAATTTTGCTAATTAGCCCTGTCTTGCTTCTTCAACCAGCCAATACAATTAGTGTGCATGACCATGTGATATCAATAACCCATATATTTTAAACTATCTCCATGTAAATGCCTTCTGCATGATAAAACACATTCAGGCAGAGTACTGTGAATTACAGTTCCTTGGTGAGAGTTTCTGGGCTAGAATTCATTGTTATGGGAAGGCTCCTGTACATCCTTCATGCCTGATAGGAATCCCTTGACTGACCCACAATCTGTTGAGCTTTGGGAGACCACATAAGACCCATTACTTCACTCAAACTTGGCATGAGGTAGGCAAGCAGCTGGTATGTGGAGATAGGCCAATCAGTCAGACATATGTTATGTACTATACCTGTTCCTGCAATAGCAATCCAAATTTAGAAATAAATGAAAAAATATAATAAAGTCAACTATTTTAATTACAAAAATGAAAATTCATTTGTTCCTCAAAATTATTGTTATGAAGACATAATAACTGCTCTCAGACAAGTCCTTCTGAGTGGCACTGCATTAGTGAATGGTTCTACTGCAGTTGGAACTAGCTTCTATTAAGCTTCACCTACCCATATTCAGGAGAATATCCCCCAACTATGATTCTCTCTATTCTCCACACTTTCTTCCACTGTTGCTGAGATTTCTCTTTTTTTCTTCCAAATTAAGATGTATGGAATTAAACTTAGAGGCTCCTTTACAGTAGACTTGCTTCTCTCCTGTTCTCAAGAGCAAAGAGATTTGCTGTTGAAATATTTTCACCTCCTGCCAATTATAAAATGGAGCTCAGTTCTCTAACAGTGCAGTGCAGGCCACTAGAGCAGAAGAGCTGAAATCTGTTCATTATAAGTAGGATATTCATGTCCAGGGTTATTTCCTAGCAAGTGTACATTTACAGGTGCAATGAGAGATCTCTGAGGTAATGCCTAAGGAAAAAAAAAATGAGGCTCAGAATCTAAAGTTATTCAGATACTTACCTCCTACTGCCCAGCAAGAAGTATTTAAACAGCAGTCAGATGCCTAAGGACCCCAAATGACCTTTGGGGATCCAGGCCTATGGTCCCATCTGAGCTACCCAAGCACCAAATAACTCAAGATGCTCTCAGGTGAATAAGAGTCTCATGTGGAAAACTTTGCTAAAGTTTCTGAACTAAATATACTTCTGGGAAGTGAACTAGGTGTTGCTGGTCTGTTTTCTGAGATCTGTATTACAGATAGCCAAAGCGTGCCAGAAATGGTTGTGTGTAAACCATATGTTGATTGTGTTAACTTACAGTTTTTGCAGTGTCACACATTGCTGAGCCACTCACTTGACCTGTAAAAAAAGAAAAAAAAAAAAAAAGCTATATTTACTAAAATTATGTAACTAGCTTTTGATTAGCAAATGCTTTCTGAAAATCATTTTATATTGACAAGACTTCTTTTTCATGTAACATTTTAAATTTTTTACCTTTAGCTAGATACTGACATATCAGATCAGGGATCTGGCCTCTAAGGTAAGATACACACTTCCAAATCAAGTGCTTCAATTTGATGTGAAATACATGAGAAAATCTGGACTCTCAGAAGAGTGATAAATACACAGTTGCACATTAAACCATGTAGAGTCAGGTAATACAACAGGCCAGACATGAAGCTGCTGAAATCTCATTTCTCTCTGGAGTTTGCATACCTTGAAGCAACTATTCAAAACTAGTTTGAATTCTAGACCAGCACTTAGCATCGTCCTGAAGCACTGAGCATTGCTAGTATGAGTGAGCACTTCAGCAGGAGCAGTACTATTACATTTGCACATTGCAAATCTCCAAAGCCACAAGCACACACATTTCATCACCAAAATACTTTCATTTCTATCTATGCAGATATACATTAGAGATACTGAAAGTTTCTCCGTACATTAGCCATTTAATACACTAATCATTTTGGTTACTCTTCCTTCAGTTCATTCTATAACACTTATTAATTTATGACTGAGAAGTAATATTAATTAATCTATTAAAAGGAGGAAATATACATTCAGGTGTATGCAGGGAAACATTTTTTCTCTGTTTACTCTTAATTTACATCTTGATGAGTCAAATCCCCACTGTTACACTGCCAAGTCAAATAATATTTCATCATCGATTAAAATGGTTCCACGGGATTGTTGAACGCAAACCTCTTTAATGAATTTGGTCCACTAAATTATTATGGCCAAAAAAAAAACCCCTGCATTTCACATCTCTAAGCAAAAGTAATGACGAAGGCATCTTTTCAAAGCCACTAGCTTTTGAGAGGGCGGATCATTTGTAACTTCAATAGAGGAGTGTCGGTGGAAGGGCTCCACTGCGCTGGAGGGGAAATAGCCCCGGGTGACCCGCACGGGCGGCCCGGCGGCGGGGGCGGCGGCTCGGGGTCTCCAAGAGGGGAGGCAAGAGAAAAATCGAACGAGGGGGGAAACCACAAGGTGTATTGGTGCAGCTGTACAGAAGCCAGAAGGGATCGATGTTATCAACACCCTTTTCGAGATTTGGGCTAATCATCTGTTTTGACAGGGCAGAGATGCGGGGTGCGGACACTTTTTGAACGCCGCATCTCGGCAGCCCCGTGTTACCGAAGAGCCCGGTGGGGAGGCGGTGGCTAGCTGTGAGGAGCCCTGGGCGAGCTGAGCGGAGAGCTCGGGGCCGGCTCTGCAGGCCAGCCCTTCCCCGCACGGACCCTTCGCCGCGGCCGCAGAGAGGCC
>VZTT01069726.1:36056-51567 GCA_013400855.1 Buphagus erythrorhynchus
CCTCCACCCCGATATCTTCCCCCACCACCCCTCGGCGAGGAGTAAGTGCCACCGCTCCGCCTTCTCCTTTTCGCAATGTTGACGCAATCTATAAATAGTGGAACAAAAGGACCAACTTCCTCGCAGCTTTGCTGAAACTGCACAAAAAAGGCAACCGGGGGGGGACACACACGCGGTTATTTTTTTGATTTTATTTTTCTCCGGTTAAAAGGCGAATCCTTCTTCTCCCTTCCTTCCTCCCTCTCTCCCCTTCCCCCTCCCTCTCGCTACTGGAAGATATTTTTTATTTTCCCTTGCTGCCTCCTATGCTGGCAACGTCCTGCGAGTGGCTATTTTGCTTTTGCACCGAGAGAAGAGCTTCCCCGCTCGCCCTCTCTTCTGACAGTAAGTGCCATTTAGCTACTGCCTTTTCGGGGTTTGGGGGGGCCGCCTGCTCGCCTACCTGCCTGCTGCCCCAGAGAGCGGGCAGCAGGGACCGGGAGCTCCGGGCAAGCGGGGGGAGCTTTGGAGGCGGTGAGGGGACAGCGCCGCGGAGCGAGCGGGGATGCGCGCAGGGGGGCCGGGGCGTGGGGGACCCGTGGATTTGGCCGGGCGGGCCGACCGGTGAAATAAGGTGATCGGGAGAGGGGACGGCTGCTGCCGCCCGCCGAACAAAAGCTGACGCTGATATTAAACGGGCTTTTGTTAGGGGGAAGTGAGTGTGCGTGCGTGCGTGTGTGTGTGCGGGGGGGACACCCCGCCCGCAGCAAGTTGCCGTGCGGCGGAGGGCACCTCAGACTTGTTTACCGCTCGGCGCGGCGCTCACTGGCGTGTTTACCCTGCACACACGGCGCGGGGCTCCCCTCCTCCCCCCAGCCCCATCCCTCCTCCATGCCCCGGGGAGGGGAGGGATGAGCGGAGCGGGGTTTAAAGCGGCGTTGGGGGGGTGGGGGGGTGCGCCGTCAGGAGATGCTGATACGATCACGCGTAAAACAACCACCCCCCTCCGGTTTGCGAGTCGGATCGGTGCAAGCGCAGGCAGTCACTGGCCGGAGGGAGAATTACATCATCCCCTGCTCCAGTGATGCTACCTTTCGTGCCGCTACCATGCGCGCAGGGAAACAACCGGGGGCGCGCCTCACACCCCCCGCTCCCGGCCGGCTCGGCGCTGCCCTGGGGGCGGCGGGGGGGAGCTGGGGGGCGCGCCCCCGCGTCACTCATACTCACNGCGGGACCGGCGCCGTGAGCGGCTCCGCGGGGGCTGCAGGGCCCCGCCGAGCCCGCGGCTAAACGCTCCCAAAGTCACTCCCAACTCACGCGCTCCAGCACCGGCGCGGCTTACGCGATGCCGAGCAGTCCGAGCTCGTGACGCTCTCTTTAAGCGTTCGCTTTAGGCGCACGCTGTGGAAGGGATTGCTCGTGAGAGAGGCGAGGTGCGTTTGCACGCGTGGGGTGTCTGTGAAGTTACACCGCTCCCTCCGCAGCGAGCGGGGGCCGGTCTCTTGCCGGGGAGCACGGTCCTGATGGGACTTTGGGACAGGGATGCCGTCAGCGTAGAAGCTGTCATATCGATGGCCCTGGACACTCCATTGTCCAGAGTGGACAATAAAAATATTACTTTTGTTTTGTTTTGTTTTTTTAAGGCATATAGACTTAAGTACCGAGGACAAAGTCTAAATTTCACACATCATATGCTTTCCCCAGTGTTACAAGTGTAATGTTGTAGGGTTAGAAACTTGTTGCAATATGCTGCTGGGTTGGGAAAAAGTGTCTGTGGGGTTTACTCAGCCTGTGAAAATATTGCAGCAGTACTTACCCACTGCAAAGTCAATAGAGTGTATCACACTAAAACCAACAAAAAGTGCTCTACAAATTTATACTTCTCAAGAATTGTCTGCCAGAATGCAGCAGTGTAAAAATTATTACCGAAACACCAGCATCTACTTGCTGCAAAATTCAAGTAACCACGAAGCCCTGTTTAATAGTACACATAGTTTTTAATGTGTTAATGCTTTGGGTTTCTTCAAAGCACATTACTTTTTGAAGTCTGGGTGTTTCTATTTGTGCAGAAAATAGACTGAGAAGCTTTGAGCTCTTACTGTTACAAAAGTTAAAAGGAAACAAAGTTGAGCTGCTAAGTCGGCAGTCTGGAATGAGTCAATAGTATCTCCTTTGTCCTGCTAGCTTTCTCTGCTATGGTGTATCTTTGCTCTATTTCCTCTGCAAAAGCAAATGAGCATTTCCACCCTCGACATATTTACTAGACTTAATAGAACTCCTGGCTTCTAAATATTCTAAACTACCAGTAATATTCCAATGTGTCTGCCTTTCCCAGCTGTATACAACAGTCATGATACCGTCAATGACAGTATGCTCACTTCTTTAACCACAGAGATACTTCCACATTATCCATTATCTATAATTAATAAACCAAATTATTCTTGCTTTATTGTAGTAAGTCTTCATAAGGGAGCAAATATGCCTTTTTAAAGTACTCCATTATCTCTTGGGGTTTTGGTTGGTTTTGTTGGTTTTTTTTTGGGGGGGGGGGGGGTTTAAGGGAAAAAAAAGATTGGGCTGGAGACATGAAGGAGATGTAAATAACTCCCCTCTTCATTTACTTGGGGATTCCCTGGGAGTCTCAGAGGGCAAGGAGGTAACATAGCTGGCTTTTACAACAGGATGACAGGTCCTGACACAGGGTCACAGAGAATCTATGCTTGGCTAGTCCTGTGCTCCAGTTTTGTTTAGCTGGTAGCTAGTCCCTTGAGGGATCAATGTCAACTTAAGCATGCTAACTTCCACAAGCAATGGGATGGCCAGTGACTGAGAGCTGTGACTAGCTCCTCCAGGGCTCCCTACTTCTGTTGCACTTGGAGCTCGAGTGCTGCTGCCAGGCTGCTTCTGTGGCTCTGCAGCTTGTCACAGAGAGAATTAAAGTGGCAACAGTACAAAGCAAGCCTCAGCACTGCCTGCTTTCTGAAAACAAAAGGTGGCTAGATGTATTAGGTGGATAGGAAAAGCAGTTTGGGTAGGGACATGGCTTAATGACTGAGGCACAGAAACTGGAGCCAACTCCCATCACCATGAGCTAAGTTTCTGTGTACCTCAAACCCACTTTGCCCTTAAATTCTGGCCTTGAATTGGTATTAGCTGTTCCACAGATCTGTCACACTCCCAGAGATAATAAAAAAATTTCAATTCAATATCCCACACATAAAGGTATTAGACATCAACCTATTTTCTCTTTTAAGATATGTATATCTTAAATTTATCAATTAGGGAACAAGAAATATATGTGTGTGTGTGTGTATGCACACACACATACACACCTCACACTGACAGTCCTTTTTGGTTTAACTTTCAAAACCCATTGGAGATTAGAGCTGGGTTACAAAAGTTCAAAGAAGAGTGTATTTGTATTAACTCACCAGGGTTGAGACCTGTATTTTAATATGTACAGTATGTAGTTTTTACTCAGTTTTATGTTACAGTATAAAGGCTTTTTAAGTCTGCAAGGTCAAGATAATTTTTTGTGTTTATAAAAAATAAGGCTTGTTTGTTATTAATTTATGTAACTCTGCTTTTCTTTTGATACTTGAAGTACATAAATGAGTAATTTAGCAAATGATTAGCTGAACGACCCTTCCTTTCCTATTTTCACACTTGAAAAAGATTATCAGTCAACTACTGCTGTATTACTGTATATGTGACCAGGCTGTCTGTACCAATTGATGTCTGATACTTTTAAATTTTTTTGTAGTCTTATTCTTATGTACATAAGATCCCAGGTATTTTTTTCTAATGCAGCCCTGTAATTCCTAATGAAAACAAGCAGTTTTCTCTGATCACCATGGATCTCTACAGCTTTTGTTTAAAACTCTAGACACATTTCCATCTTTTCATTTGTAAAGGGTGTTACTAACTTACATTTAGAAATTTGACTGATTCAGACAGCACAGTCTTCCTGGTTCTGCAAGCAGGCAGTTCCAGTGTTTCAGCTTTTGCACAGTAGCACTTTAACAAGCAGCAGCCATGCATAACTAACAAGACTGCAAGTCCAGTTACTGCTTTTTAGAAGCCTCTACCCAGATCTTATCCAAAATGTCCATTTTATGTTGTTGCAGCCCTATGACATTACTACTAACAGCAGAAAAGTGCAGTAGTTATTTACAATGGATAAGATACAGAGGGAGGAAAAAAAAGTTTTAAAAAATGGAGCCTGAGGCACAGGAAGAAAGAAGAACAGCTCCAGCTATCCTTTTATAGTAACTGGTGTTTTATGGGAAGTGGTTAAGAAAGAAAAACTCTCTCTTCCTTCCAGCAGTTAGCCAGTGATGGCATGATACTTCTAACTGAAGACTGATAGCATTCTTGGATAAACCCTTATGCAGATTTAATTTCTAGTATCTGGAAACAAGCAGTATTGTTTTCCTCAGTTCCTTCTCTTGGACCTACTTTAGATTCTGGGTCTTACCCTCTAACTGTATTGATGGATGCCTAATAGATCAGTTTTGAAGTTTGGCATTAATGCTTCATAAAAAGTAACATATTCTTATGAATATTTTTAAGTACTGCAGTACTTTTCATTAGTATTTTTTCACACATACAGTTAGCATTCTGAATACAACATATGAATAGATGGTATTAGCTAGTCAGGGCATCACTTCAAAATGTGTACATAATGTGTACACAAGATACACCTAGCACAGACTAAAAAAGTGTTCTTAGCATGGATTAAAAGTAAAAATTAATACTTTGATGAATGGAAACTACGAATTCAGTAGTAATTTACCAGATGAGAAATATGCCTTTAGATTCCACAAAGAAGTAAAAAATTAATATGCTAAAAACTTGGCAACACTAGCTAGAAAAACAGATTATAGAGACCATTGCACTTTTTAAGGACTCCTAGTATCCTCATTTCTGCCTGAATGTGTTATTTGCGTGAACATCCTTTTTTATAAAACAGTAAATTTCACAAAGATTCCACTGTACAACACTGTACTGATTGGCTGTCACAACTACTGACTAAATATTAATTTTGGTAGTCTAAGTTAGATCTATAAACACCTATATCTGGATAACTTTTAAAACCCTACACACAAGTGAAACTCTCAACAAAACAATTTCCTGACTTACACATCATCCATCCTTGTTTTTAAAGATTTGGTTAGTAATTTACATTAGTTTGTCAATTTTACTTTTATTAGTTAGACAGAGAAAAATTAGATGGTCTCTTTTGTTTTGAAGTGTATTTCATCTTAGTTTTATTACACTAAGGAGAGTGATAAACACTGCAGGCTAACTAGAAGGAGTTCCACATTGGTTTCATAACTCCTACAGACTTTTATCCCTTACAATCAATGATTTACATATCACTGAGGGAAAAGGAAAATGAGGGGGAATCTCATTATGACACTGCAAAGTGTTCTTAGTTTCTCCTAACACGGACTAGATTAAACCTGGCCTATGTCACAAGAAATGTGAAGGATGAGAGCAGAGGGTCCTTTCTCATAATAGTCATGCACAATTAATGCTCTCTTCACTCAATAGAGAAAACCAGACCCAAAATGAGGAGGAGGATATGGACTCCTATTCTTTCACCTTCACTCCCCACCCCCACCCTCTGAGCTGTAAAGAAAGGATCAGGTTGCACTATTTTAAAAGCTGGTGCAGTACACACACTTCCTCACTATATTGGCAAGCACTGGGAGAAAATCTCTCTCAGAGCTCCCTGCAGGAGTTCCTACTGCTTCATAACATCCTTTACTCAGGACTGTGGCTTCTCAACAGAGCTGAGTCGTCAATAAAGTGATGAAAACTTCTCCCATAAACATAAAATATTTTTAGGGACATACACAAATAACAGTATTATTGAAATAACTTACCTTTGACACATGGCTTTGAAAGCTTCACGCTTGATGCAAATCATAAAACTCAAACTATCACAATAGCTCAGCACTACCTGTAAATAAATTAAAAGAGAGGTTAAGCAACTTACCATAATTTCCTGAATATACTTAAATATACAGGATTGATTAACACATTAAAGAATATAATTGCTCTTTTATCCTACTGTCTGAGCACAGATTTCTGGTTACTCTTCCTATAGACTCTTCAAGTTAAATCAAACTGCTGATGTTAAATCTATATAAAGGTGGAAGATGGATGGTGCTTTGGCCAAAGTTTGGAATGGGAGTCTAAACAAGGGCCATAATCCTGTCCTTGACTTAGAATTTCACCAATGGCTTTTCCATTCTAAGATAGGAACAGTTAAAATTGTCCTACATATCACTGAATCTAAGAGATAAAGAAATGCTTACAGGACGTGCCGATGCTACACATACCAGGGTTATAAAAGTCTAAAATAATCTAAGATCTGAAATAAGTGTTCAACAACATTTTGTTTACCTGTACATTTTTTGTCTTTTTCAAAATATAAAACTCACAGTTCCCAAGGCAAGGTGCCTAGTTAGCAATGCCTAATGCATGTCAAGAGGCCAATCCAACTATGAAGGTCTCTCTTAAGAGTTCCCATGCCATATCATATCTCCATGTAAAAAAAGAAACGCAAAATTACAGTAATTGAAATCCTCACCAGTTTTCCACTCTCTTCACATTACATATGAAGTCAGGTGACTGGGAAAGGACACTAAAAACCTCATACCTCACCCAGGGATCTTCCTGCAGGAACTGTGGAAGGAAGCCATAAGCCACCTCCTGTTGGAATAGGACAAGTTTCGCACTGGGAGAGTCTGCACAAAGCACTGCATAAATGCTGGGCTGAGCCAGTGGCACTCAGAGGCTAGAAGAGCTGTATCAAGCTGTCAAGTGGCCTAACAGTGAGAAGGAATAAATCCTGTTTAGTCTTGCCTCAGCCACTATTACCTGAGCTCTAAGAGTTTTAAAGGAACAAAATCTCATTCCAGGCTTAAAAGAAGCTTGAGGTCTATAGAAAAAAAGCTGTATACTACATCTAGGTACTACAATTGTAGTTAATAATACACAATTTCAACATACAGACTGGGAGATATTTCATTTGAAAGCAAGAATGAAAATAATGACAGATTGTATCACATGACAACAAATCTACAAGTAATAGCAAAACTGTCCTTTTCTTATGCACTAGAGTCATCATTCTAGAGGGAGAGCCTGCTGGAAATATGCAAGAGGCACATGAAAATGGAAGGAAAGATAAGAAGTTTAATGGAAGATGCTGATCTGGATGACTGAAGTCTTCATCAAATAAGAAAGCAGTCTCTTACTTACTTTCTGATGCTGTGTAAATGAGTGAATCAAAGCCCTCACATTCTCTTGCAAATCATGTCACAAGGATTCTAGGTCTCTATGCCCCTGAGGTCATGAGTGACCATGTACTGACCCCTGACAGACTCCTGCTGCCTTCCCTTTAATACACCTCCCTAACCACTTGAGCCCCTATGAGCGCTATACATTACATGCTTCCTACTTTTCCTTTCTTTTATTTTAGCAATCTAAACCCCACAAAAATTTCCAATAATCTCGTGTGTTTCTCTATGACCTTTTTTGTACTGAGAAGTTTCTCAATACTTTAGCAGACATGTTAAGGAATAAAGAAAAACATAAAAAGATAAGATTATTTCAGGGAGACACTCAGCAAGTTTTCAGAAAAAGGAATACTGTATTTCAAATAAAATAGGATTGTTTTCAATTGGAAGAGGCTCACATTTATATTACCAGTAAAACTTCTGCTGAAAGGGGAGGAAACAGTAACTGTAGACAGTAGTTCAAAAGGAAGTTCTGTTACAGCACAGACCAAAAAATTAACTTCTTCTTACCAGGTATAAAGTACGTAATTAATGCTGAACTTCTGCATATGCCTTAAATACTGAGCTGGGACTGTAGATTGCTCTATAGATTGCTGTGTCCAACAGCCTTAATGCTGAAACCTATACAGGAAAATAATTACGACAATAGCATTCACCAAACACAAAACTGAGATATTCTTTCATTGAAACTCCTCCAGCTCTAACAAAGGCAGCATTCAAAAAAAAAAATAAAAAAAACAACCCAGCATTCCAAGGACCACTGTAGATGCTGGATATACTGGACATACACTGACTCTTGAGTTAAAGACAGACATCTGGTAGCCAAAAGGAGTAACTTGAACAAAGAAGAGAATTTCAAGTTTCAGACTTTCAAGTTTCAGACCTCTAGTTTGAACTTATCTATGTTTTCACACATCAGTAGGTTCAGTAGAGTTAGAAATATCCAGTACACGTAATGAAAACAATCTCTATCAGTGGATACAGCATGAACATGATAACGTATGTTTTCCAAGCCTAGAGCAATTGTCAAGCAATTACTGTTTGTCAAGACAACACACTTGATAGTCAGGGTCATCTAACCCCAGGTCATCTCCTCCTACCTTACAGTGAGGCAGGTCTCAGTAACTCAGCTGCCCAGCTTTCTTTAGCTTGCTCTGAAGGCAAGCTGCAGAGGCAGGTTTCCCTCTCTGCACGGCGGTGACAGGGGCTCAGCTCCTGCACCGCGATGGCTCCAACAGGCAACAGATGCTGGGGTTTTGTTCCGAGGGAAGGAGGGCCCGAGCGGGTCAGAGGGGACTCCTGGACAACTGATTATTAACCAGGGCTTTCTAAAGCACTTGCAAGGCCCATATTGTGTTTGTTTAGGACCCAGAACTACAAGTGCATGTTATCAGCATACCGGGTGAATTGGTTTGTGTCTCTGAGTTCAATTACCAATTCTAGCTATCTTTTAAAACAGAAAAGACAATAGCCTTGTCTTACGCGGTCTATTTTGGTCCAGTTTTATATTTCCTTTTTTTTTTCTTTAAAGATCCTTATTCAATTAAATATATCCTCTTTATAAAATATTATTCTTTTTGCTATCTAGATTATGATTTCATGTCTGCACAATTTTTATTTAATCACCTATATAAGCAACTTCTTAATTTTTACATCTTATAATAGAAAATTTAATGGCTTCTCTTTACCATGACTGTCTTCCAATCATAATTTGTAAAAGTGTGTATATACATGGAAAATGGAATTTAGTTAAAATGTAGCTAAAGAGCCCTTCATTTTTTCTCAGTTAAATTAAACAGCTGCAACTTTACACAACGTGTAAGAAAAAAAACTTATCAGAACATACTGTATTGAAAACTGATTTATTCAACAAGGATGAATCAGTGCCAGTTGGTGAACTTGATTGTTTCTGGTTAGCACAGCCTTCAAGACTGTACAATTAGTACATCTCATCCTCTTACAGATTTCATTCATGGGCCTAATGAGAAAAAATGAAATTACCTGCTTTTTTATCTCCCGGTGGATTTTTCAATTTTGAACATACGAGTCATTAATATAAAGTAGCTGAGTACATTAAAATAGAAAAAGAAAAGCTATCAGAAGCTGGTTCCACATTCTGCAGGTTATAATTCCAAACGCTCTGCCAGTGACTTCTACCTCTTCAGTGGTTTGACTTTATCTAAAACTTTGGTGTAAAAAATGTGTGTCATGGTATTTTTATTGTGTTATTTTAAAATACTATAGTAAATTTAACCTTAGTACTGGCTGCCCTAATTTCATAAATAATTTTAAGTGGTCTTGTTAAAAAAATAAACTTTTAATTTAAAGAAAGCATACATAGAGAACTCATTAAACACATATTAATCGTTCCAGGAGGCCACACAAGTAACAGAAAATCTGATTTCCCTCCTTTCTCTTATAGCCATAGACCGTAATATGTTCAAACTAGCACAGGTCCCTACTGTGCCTGCTGGTGTATACACAGTTAAAGAGCTAGAGTCCTGGAACAGAGGTTTGCCTTCATTTCCTCAATACCTGAGGCATTACAAGTAAGAAGCCAAACAGGATAGGCTTTTTCTTTAATACACTGGCTGTTCAGGTACAGATTTACCAGCAGCAGGAAGGAAAGGGTGAAAGGATGCCATGAAGAGCTCTAGGTCCTTCTCTGTTTCTCCACCCATTCTTCTCCTCCTCAAGCTATATCTGCACCTATGCCTATCTACTGAAAACTGAACAGACTTCGGGCTACCCAGGGAACTGAACATAAGAATCCACCATCTTAATCTCTGCTAAAAATAGAGACTTCCTCTTAAATTTCCTTGTCCTTGCAAAGTGACTTAGAAGGATAAACCCACTGTCAGGACAATTTTCCAAGTTTAAAGGGAAAGGAAAGTTATTTCTGAGAATTTCCTATAGTTGTGATCCTGGCTTGCTGCATTTTGGAATATGATTTACAGATTTGGTATCGCAGATCTGTAGATTTGATCTATTCACTTAAGATGGATCAGAATGAAATCCCTCCTCCTCCTCCCAAATTACTGTGACGGAAACAATGCTATCCATGGATTTTCTATTATTTTTCTTGCTCTTTTCATTGCCAGGCTCAAATATTTCCTCTCTGTAATAAAGAGAATTTGAAAGCCAGTATAAGGAACAAGAAAAGTAATTCCTCAGAATTATAATGGTAGCATCAAGTTTCTAGAGAGAGAAAGATGAATAAAGTTTGATTTAAGGAAGGGCAAGATTAGGTGAGAAAAAATGAGAGGTAGAGGCATTTCATTAACATAGGTTATATAATCTTTGAAGTACTACGGACTGGGAAGTTAGCAAAGTTGAGAGTGCAGTAAAAGGAATAAGGATGACTAAGGTTGACTCCAGTTGATTGAATTTAAAGAGGGGAAAGCCCTGAAAGTATTTTGTTTCATTTTTGCAAAGACTGTGAGTAGGTCATGATTTATAAACAAACTTTGTTTTAAGAATACTAGAGAGGTCAGACTGGTTCAGGCCAGGCATACACTTGGCCCATTTACCCATCTCTAACAGCTGACAAAAGCCAATTCTTATCCAAATATTCCCTCAGTGAACAGCAGGACCAGGACAAGCACATTTGATAATGCCTATACATTCCAGCATCCAACTTTGTTTTAGCTTGGAGGGTTTCCTGAACCTGATGTGGTTTGTCCAGTTGGTGATCTTCACTAGATATCTCTTCCAGGGCCTTGTGCAGTCTCTCCTTAGATTGCTGAGATCTTTGTTGAACTATACTTTTAGTAAAAAAAATGTTGTGAGTATATACCCATGAACATATAAAGTAATAGAATTCGTTGTATTATTTACTTTGAACAGGCCTACTGCTGTCCTCTGATGCACCCTTATATTTTTATTGATAGAGAAGATGAAAAGTTGATCCCTGCATGTCCCTTGTTTGTGACTTCAAAACATTCATTGCTGTTTTGAAAAGGCAAATTTTGCTGTTTGTTAGAGAGGTGCTGTAGTTACAGTCTCTGAAGAAGACTGCATTGCCCCAGGGCTGGAAATCTATTTCTTCTTAGCTCTGCCAATCAACCACCAGTCTGCCTGCTATCTGTGGCAGATGCTGAAGCTGCTATTGCAAAGAAGACCTTCCAAGATCCTGGGGAACTGGAAGCCTAGATGAGCACATTCTGAGAAAGCCATTCTTTTCCACTGCTAGGGAAGATGTATTAGAGAAAAAGATGCAGTCATGCATATTGTGCTCTTAAAACCCTGCTGGTTTTTCTGCAAGCAGAATCTAAAAGGATCATAGGGAGTGGAAATAAAGACAAGAAAATTTGCCACTCCACAGAAATCAGCCTCATTCCAAGAAAATTACTTGCTAATAACTAAAGCTCAAGGAATCAATATAAACTTTATCTAACTGAAGCTAAACTAAAGCTAAACTGAAGCTAAAGTAGTTCAAGCCTCCTCTAAAGGAGGAGGACGTTGTTTCTAGAGTAGACCTTAAGTGGGCATAGTTAACATCATAATGAAAACCGCAGAAGCTTGTGAGAGTTTCCTATTATTTCAGTAGGAGATTCTTAACTCATGCAGTATTCTCCCATTTTCCCTGCCATGTGTTTTACAAGACACACAAATATTTCTCAGGCAGACAGGAAAGCACAGTTTCTATTAGTAAAAAATTATACAGACAGGTAAGAAAGGTCTCCATTGTTAGGTAAAAATACAAACAAAAGCCTTTCCTAAATCTTACCACAAGTTAAGATATATTG
This sequence comes from Buphagus erythrorhynchus, assembly GCA_013400855.1. Classification (NCBI taxonomy): domain Eukaryota; kingdom Metazoa; phylum Chordata; class Aves; order Passeriformes; family Sturnidae; genus Buphagus; species Buphagus erythrorhynchus. Next base: position 48,094 of record VZTT01069726.1, read on the forward strand.
TATCACTGTACAGAAGAAGATAAGCAGCTATTGCAGAAAAATGCACTTTTAGAGAAATTATATAAACTCCACTTAGTGTCAAAATTATTAAACAGTCCTGTACTATTGAAGTAGAAGAGGTTAAGGGAGACTGACCATGCCAGGATACTCAAACAGAAAGTCTTTTCATTCAGGTTTGTAAGTCTAGTTAAAGTGACTCTATTTGACACAAAATGATCTGTACTGTTGCAAAATAGTTTCTGTCAGCAGATTTCACTTAGGCAATGCCCTGTCTATCAGCTATAATCATACCAGGTTTGGCTGCAGGAGCTGATTATTATTTCAGAAGGGTATGTCTGGCTAAGCAGGTAAAGAGAATGTAATGGAAGTTTCACAAGACACAAAGAAAAATTAACAAGAAAGGCACACAGAGTCATGTTATAAACAGGTAAACAAAACATTTTGTCAGGAGCTCTCAGCATAGTTAGAACAGGACACCTATCTGTATCTGTTATGAACAAGCACATATTTAGAAGTCCCCAGTTGAAAAATGTGACTGGAAGACAGGTCAGTGCTATTGACTCCCTGCTATGACGGCTAGATATGCTGGAGGTTAGAAAGGCTCAAGGCTCTAACATTATCAGCTCTAATCCCAAATGTTTCCTAGTTCTGACTGACTTAGAGCTCTATGTCACATATAAGGTCATGAGGATGGTCTTGTCCCTCACTGGCTTGTTGACAAAAATATATGATGAATTATCATGTTGACTATTGGCACTTGTTTGGGAAGTCCCTGAAAAACAAACCCAAATTTATTTATAGTTCAAGGCAGAGAGTACTGACTGAAATATTTATATGGAGAGCAGGCATCTCCTGAACATCACAAAGATTTTGAATGTGAGCAAACCCATCTCTGAATAGATCTGTCTGTCCCCCAGATCCCTGGTACTTCAAGGTATGAAGGCAACCCTGTAATGAGTATAGTTCATTCGAAGTTTAATGAGGAGAGGACTCCTTTGTGTACCCCAGACACCTGATGCAGCAAGTACCAGGTCATTGCAAGGCTGTGCTTTCAGAAGGTAGCTAAAGTACAAAATGTTTTGGGAGAGATTATAAATGCTGAGAGGTTTTAACTGATCTTGAAAGATGACCTAGAGGCTGATTTAATTGACCTGTTGCTCTCTACAATCTCTCCTCTGGGAAGTAAAAAGCTCTTGATAATATGATGTATAACAGTAAAACCATAACAAAATGTTTTAAATTGATGTTGTTTCTGTAAGCCTGAGAATTGTTGATGATATAGTTTTAGACCTGTGTGAACTGAATCAATGACCTGTTCTGGTACTACATCTCAATGCTTTATCTTCTGAAGCAGGCTGTGGTAATGGCTACTTTTTCTGCGAGGAGGCAGGGCGAACACCAAGTCAACAGAAAATTCCTATTTGGTTCACAACAAAGACTCCAGGGTAGCACTCTGTAATGTAATCCAGAGTTCCTATGAGGAATCTAGTGTCTTTTCTCTGCTGCATGGATACCTATGTAAAAATAGACATCTTGCAGGCTGGCAGTTCAAAATCCCTGAGGATTAGTGATTGGTTAGGAGATTATGGATACTACTCCAATTTGAATTTGAAATAGCAAATGAAATTGTTGAGGCACTGATAGTTGACACTGAACTGCTAGCCCCCTCACCCTTCCTGTAGATACAGAAGGCTCTGTCACTAATTTGGAATGGTACATTTGCTTCTGCAATCAGTCATAGCAGGCACCCTGTTTCTGGTGTTTATTGTTCCTAATAAGCTGGACAGCTTGTTAGAGAATGAGAGAGAAAAGCCACGAGGCCAACAAGTCGCTCAGCACTATGTATGACACTGTGCTGAAACACAAAGACAATCACTACTATTGGGGCTATAAATACATAAAGCACTTTACACAAAGCCAGCCACTAGCAAGGTCCCTGCAGAGAGTATGCAAGTAGTAAAATTAGTCTTTTCAGGACCTGAACTTTAAAATACATGAACCAAAGACATGCCATATTGCTGAGGAATATTTTATTCCTTCTACATGCATGGGCAGCAGCTTGTACTGAGAATCATGTTCCTCTTGCCTCCATCAGACTTCCTTGCCAATACAAGTGGATTTTAGTGTTAATGGTTATGTCCCAGAAGATCAGAGTCCCAGCTTTTAGTACACTGACCAAGAGACAATGTCTTAAACCATAACTATAGCTTTACTTGTAGAATTTAGAATCTACAAGCTTTACTTGTAGAATTTAGAAATAAACTGATCTCTGTTTAAGGAAAGTATTCTCCCCTCCCTCCCTCCCTTCCCTGCTCTTTGTTCTATCAAAGAGGAAATGTTACTATGTGATATGTTGTTCTCTGAAGAATCACACTAGGGAAAATCTTAAACACCAGTAACCTATGACTTCTTTATCCACATACAAAGAGGTATATCTAGTTTGTTAACTCAAACTGTATTTTGTTAATGGTCATTAGGAGACTTAATTTATTGTATGAAATTAATTATACTATTACAACTAAAGTTAAGTGGATCACACAGTACATGTATTACATGATTTCCATCTCTGTGGTATGATGGAAATAATTAAATCATCCATGTTTGTATTCACATGGCTATTTAATGCCCTGAGGTCAGTGGACTTGAGGGTCCTTCAAGTATCTGCTGATAGCATTTAATGGATCTTTTTATTCAAATAATTTGTACTTGCACTCATGGGCACATGCACACCAACAAGGAAACACATCTAAACAACCACTCAAAGAAGCATCCAAGAGCATCCCAGAAAAAAATTATAAAAATTGGGCAGTTAAAGTAACTGTGTTTTGACCAACTTAGATGGAAAACTGGGCTATATAAATTAGCACACACACATACTGAATTAATAAAGTAACTATCTCTTTATGCTGTTGCTGTACCTCACACTACTAGTCTGAAGAGCCCAAAACTGGATAGAAACACAATTTCTAGTTCTCCAAATACAGTATTTTTTCTTAATTCTGACATTTTCTTATTTATTTCTCAAAACTGGCCAAAAAACATTAACACTCCTAAATATTAACACTTTCCAACCTAGATCTTTCTGATGTGCAGTTTGTACAACTTCGTTCAGTACAACTGCAGTCACATTAAATAAGGGGATTACATTACATTATTAAATCTGCTAAAATAGAGTAACTCAGAATAACTGTACACCATATTCTACCAATTCTACCTCCAATCATTTATTCTTCTGTCAACTTAAATAAATATTATACCGTTCCAGTTTCCTTGTATGTGGCTGTTTACCTCACTTAATCAAACTGCATATATTTTTTCTTCCTCACCACCCTTTAATTATTCTGGTTCTGGATGTCCATATTTAATCTGTAATTAATATTTTGAAAATTATTAAATTATAATTTCATTAATAATTTTCAAAATGGGGGTTAGATCCATCCGTATATTATTAACTGTATATGTTTCTGAGTGCCA
>VZTT01069727.1:10467-26864 GCA_013400855.1 Buphagus erythrorhynchus
CCATGGTCTTTACCACAGCGTGCAGAGAAATCTCAGCTCCAGCATCTGGGCACCTCCTGCCTCTCCTGCACTGACCTTGGTGTCTGCAGAGTTATTCCTCTCACATCTTCTCACTTTGCTTTTCTCTGGCTGCAACTACAGCTGTGGCAATAACTTCTTTTTCCCTTCTTAAATCTGTTATCACAGAGGTTTTACCGTCATTTCTAATTAGCCTAGCATTTACCAGCAGCACATCTGTCTTGACGCTGCAAGGGATTGGCTCTGCCAGACATGGGGAGCTTCTGGCAACATCTCACAGAAGCTACCCCCTGTGGCACCCCCACTACCAAAACCTGGCCAACAACCACAATACACAGACCCACATACACTCTGATTCATTTCTTAGTCAGGTTGGTTATTTCAGACTTCTTTCCTCTAAACCACAGCAAATCTCTTTGCTCATGTCTGAGAAGCTAAAAAACTACTGAAAATGTGCAACACAAAGGACTACAAGGGGGGAAAAAAAGACAAAAATGGGGCACTAGAAGGAAGCAAAAGGGGCTGGGGAGTCTTGAGTTCTTGGCTTTCTTCACCACTGCATGATACCCCTTCAGGGGTGTTCAATCCTCTTGGGTTCCACCTGTGTGCTGGTCTGGGCTGACAGCACACAGAGTCCATTGCATTGTGTCACTTAATGGAAGATTAGGTGAACATGCAGCAACTAACACCTGTGCCTGCACACTACAAAATCCAGGCCATTACTTGCAAGAGTAGGTTGCCTGCAAAGATCCTGAAGAATCAGTAGGATGCTTATCAGTGAGATGTGACCCATACCTACTTGGACAAAGATGTTTAAAGTGAGTGGCCAAGCACTGGAACAGAACTTTCCAAGCAGATTTCTCCATCCTCGGAGTTTCAGTAGTTGGATGGAGAAGGCTTGAAGCTCACTGCTCTAAATCAAGAAAGTGACTCTGCTTTGAGCAGGGGATCAGACCACATGTGCTCCAGAGCTTCCTTTCCTCCTGAATTATTTTCTGATTGAACACAGAAATGGACTGGTGAAGTCACAGGCTATATGTACACCAGCAAATAATACAGTTGTAAAGAACACTTCTGGGAAGCTGAACTAAATCATCTCAATGATAATACCAGCCCCTGGCACTGCTTTGGGCTGCCCCAGTTAGCAGCCTGCCAACCCCTCATGGGCACAGCTGGGGAGACAACACAAACCTTCACACACTGCCAAGGAACAGAGTGTGTGTGTAGCTTCCTTTTCAAGGCAGCTGAAAGTGTGGTCAGAAATGTTTGCATGCCAAACGTGGGCACTGGTGTCAGAGAAAGGTCCCACACACATTTGTTCACTGGTTTAGAGCACATCCAATGCAGAAGTTGCACATGCATTTCAAGGAGTTCTTCCCAAGGCTTTGAAGTGCTGTAGGGTTTATCTGCAATAAATAGATATTTTTTGAGTTTATCACAAGACATTACAGTCCATAGATTCATTACTTCTTCTCTCCTTTGAGCAAACACCACAGACTCAAATGCTATTCTACAAAGGCACAAGTTTCCCCTAAGTCCTGTAACATATCTGCCAATACAGTGAGAATCCAGCTAAATCTCATTCTTGGTTCTATGGAGAATTTGTTCAAAAGACACAAATGAATGAGAAGTACATTGCATAAAACAGAAGGAAACAAAAATATCTAAAGTGAAATGCAGCAATGTGTAAGAGTAGACTATGAAGCAAGAATTGTTCAGATAGGTAGATCCCTCTTTCGCTCTTTGGTTCTGAAGAGCAAAAAATATATCTTTGCCAACATAAAGCTGTAGTGTGGCATTAAAATAGAACAATAATTTTACTGGATCTTGTTAGTGTAGAAAAAAAAATTTTTACTGGTCCATCCACAAACCTCCTGTGCTGTCTTACAAAAAAAGAGCAAAAAGCTCTTATAAATAAATAAATAAAATTTTTATTTATNAAAAAAAAAAAAAAAAAAGACAGCTTTCTACTCCAAGGAGAGAAGAGCTATTCCAGTTTCTTTGAGCAGGAAACAACAGCCATTCTGGTTGAAAAGCAGAAATATTCATGGCATTATTCTGCAGATTGGCACTGTCAATAACTTATATGCTTGCAAAGCAACTGATTGCAAAATAGATTTGGCTCTGATGAAAACAAACAAATCCAAATTCTTGAAAAAACAGAGTTAAAAATTCTGTTCAAGTCTGACAGCATGTTCCATTAAACCATAAGAGCAAATGTTTCAGTTCTAAGCACTTGGTACAAAAATTAAGGAAAGAATGGACTAAATTTAAAAAGCTTCTGCTTTTATTCCCTAACTCTGTCCCAGACTTTCTCCAAAATGTCTCAGTTCTGATTTGCTATTTCACCACGGAACTTTCCTTTAATTCACCTCTGCAGGAATGGTTTTGGCTTTGTTTCACAGAACAGTGCTCAGAACACTATGCTTGTTATTGACAGCTGAGAGGACTTGTTCTCAGCCCTCCTTTTTAATAAAATTCCACCTTGTATAAATAATGAATGGTCTAGTGCAGCAGCAGTTAACACCTTTCAGGTGTCTAATCCACCAAATGAGAGAGACATCCTTTTTCAAGCTCTGCTCTTTTTGAACCAAAACTTGTTTGGTTCACTTACTTAAGGGCACTAAGTCTCTTACTAGGAGAAATAAGAGATAGACACCCTTTTCTTTCATATAATGGGATTGAGTGGGTCACCCAGTTCAGCAGAAATTTAATTCTCACATAACTGGAAAAAAAAACATTTTTGAGGTTGTGTAACATTCTGCATGAAAGAAAGAGGAGAATTCCTTACCTACTACTAGGATAGTAACACCTACCACTGTGGTATTGCTAAAGCTGTTCCTTTGTCTCATTTTTAGATTTTCAGATTCTACTATAGAATTATTGAATCCATGGTTTGGTTAGGTCATTCAGCCAGGGGTAATTGGCCTTTGAGGTTTAAATGAGGGTCTTCACTTTTTCAGCCAGCTGTTAAAGGAAATATTTCCCTTTTCAGCTATGCCTTAAGTAACCTGTGGATGGGCTTTACAGTCCAGATCACTTAATTTTGCTTTTAATTTCCCATACAGCCTCAGGTTTATCCATCTCCATTACAAAACCCACAAAGACATTTTTGGTTTCCTAATCCTTAAATGCTGTTACTCCGTATCACATAAATGTAATGCACCATTCAGCATCACCAAAGTCTACAGACACAGGGAACTCCTAATTGCATTTTTAAAAGTACAGCTTTCAAAGGAAATAAACTTGGTGAGAAGCTTGAGATGAAATTGGATAACAAGACTGCAACACACAGCAATGCAATTCAAGAAATTCCCCAACTCAGCCAATATTACCCAGTAATTAAAAATATCAATCACTTCTGCATTCTTTTGTCATGCTGGAACAGGTTGAAATTTTAGATACCTATATTCCTAGAGGTATAAACAACAATATCCATGGTAATTTTGTCTTATTTGAGTTTCCATGGAAACGGTGTTTATGGTATTGCAGTGTTATCAGGAAAAAAATGAGTTATAAATAATAAAGAGGCTAATGTTGTTTCCCTTGGTCTTGCTGAACAGCTTCAGGCACTGAGACAGATGAATTGGACAGAAATGGAAGACAGCAGCTGTAACAGCAATGCTTGTTATCGACTGTGCTTTATTACTGGGAAGCCCATATAGCTGCTTGTCATGGTTTAACCCCAGCTGACAACTAAGAACCACACAGACACTTGCCCAGTCTCCCTCAGTGGCACTGCAGGGGAGAGAATTAGAAGGGTGAAAGTGAGAAAACTCATAGATTCAAATAAGAACAATTTAATAACTGAAATAAAATTAAATAATAGTAGTATGAATAGTAATCATTTTAATGAAAGGGAAATTGCAAAGAGAGAAAAGTGATGCAAGCGGAAACAATTTCTCACTACCAACTGACTGATGCCCAGGCAGTTCCCAAGCAGCAGCCTCCCAGCCAGGCTTCCCCCTAGTTTTGCTGCTGAGCATGACACCATGTGGGGTGGGATATCCCTTGGGTCAGCTGGGGTCAGCTGTCCCAGCTGTGTTCTTTTCCAAAATCATGCACATCCCAAACCCACTCTCCTGTGGAGTGGGGAGCAAAAAAGGCTTTGACCCTGTGCAAGCACTGCTCAGTAATGACAGAAACATGCCAGTGTTATCAACACTATTTCCACTGTTTCCAGCACAAATCCCCATACTAAATGCCAGTCCAGTCATTTCTTAAACTCTTCCAGAGATGGGGAGTCCAGCACTTCCCTGGGCAGCCTCTCCCATTGCTTAGCCACCCTTTCAGCAAAGAAATTAACTCTGTCCCACCCAAAACATTCACAGTGACAGAGTCTCATAGCATGATGGTTCCTAATTATCTTTTATTAATTATAAACACTAAAGATCTAGCTTGCCTAGAAAAAAAAATAAAATAGCTATATTATTCTCATTCTGATAATTTGTAGGATTTAAATTGGATTTTCCAAGAAGATTCAACCTCCGTCTGCATTTTGCTCATCTAATCTACATATTTCAATGAGAAACAGATTTTTGTTTGTTTGTACCTCTACTGTGGATTTCAGCATTACAGAATATCACTCTTACAATTACTTTTTGTTTTATTTTGATTTTCTAAACTCCACATAAATATATATTATCCCAAAGCTGGGCCACCCTCCCTTGAAACTGAAATGGGTCACTCTGTAGAGACAGTGGGTGTTTTTTATCCATTTCTGTCATGCTATTTAGTAAAACTAAGTGGGCCTAAGCTGTTGCCCACTCAAATGTTGGTATGTAATTGACCCAGCTGTCAGAACCCCATGACACCCTCTCAGTGCTTTCTGCACTCTGTAATTTTGAGAACTGGTGCAGTAGAAATTGCTACTGTGAAATGTTCAGTATCATCAAACCTGCTGAAGTCATGGGCAATTGATAGCACTCCACAATTCACAGGAGGCTTTCAGGACTTCCTTCACATCACTTCAAAGAGAAGGCAGGCACCCATGTCATAAATACACTGAGGTACTTGCCACCAAGTTTTTATTTCATGCAGAGGAAATCTAAAAGGAGAATTTTCAGCAGTGTGGGACCCAATCCAGACAAAACAGGTGAGAAGAAAGGACTGTATTTATTCCTTTTCTCCTCCTGCTTTAATATTTCTATATTTGTAATTCTTATCATGTTGTCAATACTTCTACTTGCATTGTGAAGCCCAGGATAAAAATCTTTCTGTACTTTAAAAAAGAGATTTTAAAACTGGTCTCACATTTTACAAGACTGCTTTAATGACTGCTCTTAATTGCTTGTATGAAAAAGGTCTCTCCTGAAATTTGGCAAAGTTTGCCCTTTGGGTAAAAATGCTTCAACATTCTTTGGGCTTAAGAGACAAGGGCAACTTCATCTCCTTATTAGAACATTGAGCCTTGCAATTAAACTGAATGTAATTAATGAAATCCGTGTGTCCACATAAACAGCCATGCTCTTTAAATTTGGATCCCATTTCGAAAGTTGCAATTCAGTTTCATCACTAATTGTTTTCTACAGCAACACTCCCTATGAAATTCTATGACAACCCTCCCTATCAACATTCCTGTTTTGGTGTCATGTGTGTTAACCAGCCTATGGATGGCCCTTCCAGTTCAGACCATTTAGTTTTTGCTTAGGTGCAAAGTCTTCAGAGAAATTCCATAACTAACAGTAATAGTTCACAAAGGAAATCCCTGCCTAAGCCTACATTGACAAATGTTGATTCATGCTCATGAGCTTCTTTTTTTACAAAATCTCATTTTAAAACTCAGTGCCTCAGGGATAGTATTATGTTTTGTCTTCTATATTTACTTTCAGTGATTGGATCTAAACAATACTTTGTCTAAGGACTTCACCAGTAAATTACAGATTGTGAAAGAAAATTGATATTCTGTACATCTTAAAAAGTATAGGGATGGGCTTGAGACAAGCTTAAGTACATAAAAATGTCTTTGCATAATCTGTAGCTGATGCTGTGCAACAGACTCAAGTGATTTAAGTGACTTTCAGGGAAACACAGAAACAAAAAAAGAAGCAAATTCTCACTCATGCTGGCAGCAATCACTTTCAATGAGAAAGATTGCAAAAGAGACAGAGCCCTTCAGGATGTGCAAAGGCAAGACTACAAGAGCAGCAGCACAAAAGCAGCAGCAGCAGCAAAGCACTGCCCAGGTGACACTCACCCCACTGCCAGCAAAAGGCAGCCAGCAGCACCCCAGGGCGAGGGAAAGCCCCTGGGCATCTCAAAGGTTCAGGCACCTGAGGAGCTCAGAAGGGGACCTGACCTTGGCATTTCTGTTGGCAGTGAGTTCTCTTTGTGGCATCACTGCTTGATGTGACTGGTACCTGACCTGAGAAAGCCCTACTGACTTTTCCTATGGCTGACAGAAATTCCATAGCAAGAGTTTACAGGTAGCACTGATGCAAGCAAGACCCATACCAAGTTACAGTGATTGATTTGGCTTGCAGTGGCACACAGAAGCCTAGCAGGATCAGAACCTGTCTTAGGTTGCAATACAGGATGTGACCAAAAGTATGTATTCTATCACCATCTGTTGAAACCAGGTGGGGAAGTGATCCTTATCTCTTTGGGAGATATTCTCTGCTAGTTGGCTATCTGCTAAAAACAGGTGGGACAGTCATATTTCTTTTCCCCAACCCATCCTTCCTCCAGGAAGATATCTTCTGTTAATGGCCCATTGGGTCCCACTGCATGACTGATAAAATTACATCATCCCATTGTGAGATGCTCCACCCAAGGGGAGGAGCCAAACCTTTCCTGCCTAGATAAAAACTGAGATCTGGACCACCAAGGCAGCCTTTTTCCACTGGATTCCAGAGGGAAAACTGGACCTTTCTGTATCATCACTGGACCTTCAGAGGAAAACTGCACCCTTCTGCAGGAGCACTGCTTCAGCTGAACCACATCTGTCACTCCAGGAGGACTGCAGCCACCATTTAATGGCACTGCTACCAACACCCTGACTGACTGATGGGGTGTCAGGTTGGATTCTGACTCTGTCAGTGTTTTTTGGGTTTGTTCTCTGTAATACTGTATTTCTATTTTAATTTTCCTCGTAAAGAACTGTTATTCCTATTCCCATATCTTTGCCTGAGAGCCCCTTAATTTCAAAATTATAATCATTTGGAGGAAGGGGGTTTACATTCTCCATTTTAAAAAGAGGTTCCTGCCTTTCTTGGCAGCTACGTGTCTTTCAAACCAAGACAGAACCCCGTATCAGTATTGCTGAATGAGATATAAGTGAAGATGTCCCTTCTCCTTGCAGGGGCTTTTGAAAGTCCCTTTCTGCTCAAGCTATTCTCTGATTCTGTGACAAGATAGAAACTTGTCCAACAAGAAGAAAAAGACTTTTTTTTAGTTCCTCAACTAAGTTATTAAAGATCAGCTGTAGTGCTGTAAGTTATTAATGTGTGTGTTCTTCCTATATGTACAAATTAAATGCGGTGTTCCTAAATTGCAGTTGCAAACTTTTGCATGTACATGCACAGCTTCCTGCATTAGTCAACATCACATTTCCTCAGAGCTAAGCTAGAAGCTTTTGTTTGAAATGTCAATGCAGTGAAGGGGTGAAAATCTATGAACTGACTGGAAATAATGTACCTGGCTGCAGTGATCACAAGTTTTGTTAACAGCTTACTGAAATCAATGGATTGTTGCAGTTCTTTTTTGCCTTTAGCAAAACCCCAGCTATAGCCAAGTGAGAGATTTCTGCCTTTGCAGTGTGTTGATTCCATTTCACTGGTCACAGCAAATTAAAAACGTATTTATTAATTTTATTTAAAGGATAAAATCAATAATGATTCAGACTCTTGGCCTCTTCAGTGAATTGTCAGGATTATTTTGGAAGATTATTACATTGGCAGGAGTACTGAGCAAATCTATCAAAAATAAGCACAAAGCTTTCTTACCACAATTTATTTTTTAAACAGATGCAAGATTTGTCCTCTTGTAACCATATTCAGATGTCTAAATTTAGAAACAAAAGTTCTGCATATCCTGCATCTTCTGCAAAAGGAAAGGGGAGGTAAGAAGAGCCTTTTGTTTCTCTTTTTGTTCTTTAAAGTCAAGGCAGCTTGATACCAACAACACCTAAATATGGGTTTAGGAGTTGAAAAGACCTCCACCATCAGAAGAGACTGGTTTCAAAAACAAAGCACATATATTTCTGCTACTCAGAACTGCAGGGTTCCAGTTCCACCTTTAGCAACCAGGAAGTGTCTGGCCAGGTATCCTCCATGCAAAACCTGAGGTACCCCTTTCTAAAAGAAACAAGTAGCAGATGACAGGCATTTCTCTATGACCTAGAAGGAGCTTTCCAGTTACTTTTCCATCTTCATCAAACTAGCATGTTTTTATTAGGCTTACTGCCAAACCTGTGATTTTTGGCTCATGGAAGAGATTGGGAAGCAAATAGTCTATAATATCATCAGATTAAATGTACTAACATGTATTTTAGGCAGACACTTTGCAATCAGTAACCTTTTTTTACTTACTAAAGATTGTAAAAGTTTAAGAAGGTGCAGTTAAAATTTCTGAAGTATTTCATTAGTTGTATGCAAAGGGAACTGAAAAATAATCCTTGTATAAAGGAATAAAAAAAGCTCTTTTATAACTTTATGATAAACATGTTTTCTTTCAACTGTATAGAAAAGCAGCACAGATCAATGACAGATGTAATTACGTAAATTATTTCTATAACATACAATATTGGAACTTCTTATCTGAGTGAAAGAGGGAAAATTGAACTTCTTTCTCTAACAGCAGAGCTAACATATTCTTATCTAGACTGTCAGTGGTAACTTGGAGCCCTCTAGCTCACAGTTCTTTTGTGATATTTTGAAGTCTATTACAGCACTGCTAATTGTGTTTGGAAACATTGATTTCAGGAAAGAGATGGAGTGTACTACATTAGAAAGCATTTGAGCCTTGGCAAAAACATACTGGGTATAGTGGAAAGGAAGATTGACTTGTACTTACACCCCATGGGGAAAACATAAACACTTGTTAATTATAGAGGAAGCTAACCACCGAGGTAGCTGGGGACACAAATTCATATTTCCAAACAAAGGAAACAAAACATTGGCTTATACAGCCCAGCAGAGAAAGGCTGCACATCTCTCTCTGCAGCAATGAGCATTTCCCCAGGGCACACAAACACAGACAGCAGCCCAGAGCCTGTCAGAGATGCCTGAATGAGAGAGGCAGACTGACCCAAAAGTGTGACCTTGTCTTCTCATGGCCAGTGCCTCCACCCCCCCTGACAGCCCTATGGTGGGGCCACACTGGCACAGCCTGGCTCTGCCAGCACACTCGTGCACTGCTGAGGTTCCCTGCAGCCCTTGTACCTCTTACTGTCCTCCCCAAGGAAAGAGTCAGAGTCAAATGGAATTTGGGTGGGGAAGGAAGGCTTTTCAATAAACCTTAACCTGTGGTCACAGGAGGACTAGGGAACTCATTCAGGGCTGCTTGTCCACCATGCACAGTGCAAAGGCCATTGCCCTCATGTCAGCCAGAATATTCCTTTTGAGCAGCCCCTGCTCCCAGACCTTCCTCGCCCATGAAAAGTCCTGGGGCCACTGCAAGCCCCAGGGGCTATGCCCATGGCATGGCCTTGAGCATCCATCCCACTGAATTGTGAGCACCTCATGTGCCTGGCTAGCCCAGACCAAGCACCCAAGCAGCCTTCAGAGGAGGGCAAGCACCCTGCAGGGCTCATACCCACACCATACCCAGAAAATCACATGGATGAGGCCACTGTGTCTTGGAGGGGAGGAGGGTTTAGCACATGACCACAAGGGTCCACTGGCCCCTGAGGCAGAGGAAGACCCAGGGACACTGTGCTTGCTACAACAGGAACAGGTACAGAGTTGGCTGAATTTGAGCTCTGCTTTGTAAAAAGGAACAATAGCAACATCCTGACCTCTGCCCTCATTCATTACTTTAAAGCTGCTGAAAGAAAACCCAGGAAGTAGATATTAATCCAATTTTTATCCAAGCAGAGCAACAAAAAATAAAATCATTGCTTCCAGTGCTGTGCTCCACATATGTAGTTCCTTTTCCATGGGATTTTTACTTGTAGCAGAAAACTCTTAAGAATACAAAGCAGCTTGTCTGATAGCAGCTGAAATGTTGTATTTAGTAACAACATACATGGCTAAGTTAGAGGCAGGAGATGGAAGAGATTCTGCTGTGCCTCTTTGATTATAATTGGAATATAAATAACTCTTTACTCCAGTCAGATACATTCTGCACAGTGGACATAAATTACGATCAGAAAAATAGTAAGCTTTCAATACATGAGGAACAAATGCTCACCTGGTACTTCTACAACAGTAAAAGAAGGTATTGAAATCAAACTCTGTGACAAATTATTCTGTGTTGTTGTACATGCTCAGTGAAAATATGGGAAGAGGTAGAGCTCTCAGGCTCAATGCACAGATGTCTTTGTATAGTTATTTGTTTTCTTATTTGTATTATTCACAAAGGATAGTAGCACGTAAGATTAGTGCAGCTAGACAAAGCAAAGCCTTGCTGCATTAGCACATGGCTTTTTAGGCTATCTGGGCTGCATCTGGAGTGGGTCTGATGAACTGGGTGAGTGAAAACCCATTGCAGTACCTTAGGGTGAGGCTGGTATGGTGGAATGGACAAACCCCACCATGTACTAGCTTGGTATACCACCAGGGAAATCAGATCAGTGAAATTAGCCTGTTTTAACATCTATGTTAGGAATAAGCCAGGCTGGGCAGTTGAGTTTATGCAGTAAGAGATGTATTACCCCGATCCCAGTTTTTATTTAAAAAAAAATCTGTATACCAATTGATTGAAAAAGGGATGGGAAGGGAGGAGTAGAGAAAGGAGAGAGAGAGAGAGGCAGAGAATGAGGGAAATAAAGAAAGGTTAAATATAAAGGAGAAGGTTTTCAGCAGCTCACACAGAGGGAAAGGATGCAAAGGTTTACTCTCAGTCCAGCTGATAAATGATATCTCAAAAGGGAAATGTAACAGGAGTGGAAAGATTATGAGTCAAAATACAAGGGCACTGTTAATAATTCATTTCATTGCCCTATGTCTTGTTTTCAAAATTGTGAACCCTTGTCTTAACCTTCACTTTGACAGAATAAAGAAAACTGATTTCTTTTATCTGTAAGGCTCATCTATTAAAAAAGCCAACTCTGAATGAGATGACAAGTAAAAAGGTTTCCCATTCTTCTGAGCAGTGATTTAAACAGAATGAATACACAGACTCACAGAGGGCCCTTCATACAGCAAGCATTAGGAAAGCCTAGAAAATTGGGGCACACATTTCACACTTCTCTACAAAGGCCTGTTTTGGTCTGGGAACACTGACAGCCATGCTGTCAAGATAAATTCCTTTTGGCAGAACATAGCCAATACAGACCTGAAGAGACACATAATGTCTATGAACCTCAGAATTAAACACTCTCAATATCCATCAGAAACAGAATTCTGAGCTACAGCCAGGTAAAATTGAGCAAACTCCAGCTAATTGCAAGCATCTCTAGGAAATAAGGGCCACAAATCACCCATCTGGTTTGTTACACCTATCACCAGTATCATAGCAGCTCCCCACCATAACTTCTTATGTAAACATCATTCAGCATGGGTTCATTTTTCAAACCACAGGTGACTACTTGCTAAGAGCAGAGAGAGGATAATATGTTTTTTAATGACAGAATTCTATAAAATAAGTAGTGAGATATAAGCGAAGGGAAAATTAGTGATGTACTCTACTGACACTCAGGAGAAGCTTGTATGGATAGGATCACTGTAGTATTCACATCTTCTGTGTCTCAGGAATTCATTATAGAGAGACACAGAAGAGAAAACAATTTCTATTTCTTTCCCTTGTTTTCTTCTTGTGGAATGCAGTGGAAGAATGTTTACCTGGCATGNATCATTTCTTCCCAGAGGATTTGCTGGCATTCTCGCCACAACAAATGGTGACCACAACAGATCACCTTTCCACCTATAAGCCATATCTGAAGTATCCAGCAAGATTCTGTGAGAGACTGAATATAGTGGTTAATGGTTTAAACATTGTTATGGAGTACTTTTTGCCCATTATGGCAAAACTGTATAAAGAAGCTGTGACCACCAAAGCCCATGCCTCCCTGAACCTGACTCCTGCTGGTACTTTGGACTCCAAGTTAAGCCACCTAAGGCAACTTGAGATGAAATAAAGGTGACACCATTGGGATCCATGGAGNATCCATACTATTGACTTTGGCACATGGTCTCCTTTGCACCATAATTTGGGCAGAGGCCTCTCTCTAATAATTTTAATAACCAGATCATAATAGATTCTCAGATGACCTTGATGTGTTAGGTTTACTGACAAGGTGTTGATAGTAGGGGACTGTGCAGGGATGGTCTCTGTGAGAAAAAAGAGGAGCTGCACCTGTGTCCCAGCCAGCTGCAGGATGGACCCAGACACAGCTGAGCCAGAGATACTGATGGCATCTCTCTGTGAATGTTTAGGAAAGGGCAAAAAATGGCAAAAAGCAGCTGTGAGAATGAGAAGTGAGAAAAAATAGGGGTGAAACAGCTCTGCAGACCGCAGGATCAGAGGAGAAGGAGGGGAAGTAGATGCCCCAGAGAGTCTCCTGTAACCCAGATAGATGACCACAGGTGTCACCCTGCAGCTCACAGAGCTGACAGTGGAGCAGACACCCACCTGCACACCTCAGCAGGTGGACATGCCCTGGAGGAAGCTGCAGCCTGTGGAGATCCCAGGCTGGATGGAGCAGGTTTTCTGGCAGGACCTGAGGCCCATGTGGGAGCTCACACTGGAGCAGTCCATTTCTGAAGGACTGAACCCCATGCAAAGGACCCACTCTGGAGATGTTCATGAAGGACTGTAGCCCATTGGAGGGACTCCACACACAGCAGCAGAACAGAATGAAGAAGAAGGACTGGCAGAGATAAATTGCTATGAAAGGACAACAACCCCCACTCCCCATTCCCCTGCCCTGCTCTGAGGGAAGGAGGTAGAAAAATTGAAAATGAAGCAGTGAAGTTGAGCCTGAGAAGAAGCATGAGAATTTGTTTTGTTTCTCACCATCCTATTTAACGATCAGTTTTTAGCTATCAATAAATTAAATTAAATTTAATTCTTCCCCAAGATGACTCTTGTTTTTGTGACAGTAATTGGTAAGTGACCTCCCTGTCCTCATCAAAACCCACAAGCTTTTTTGTCTTAATTTATCCCCTTGTCCTTTTGAAGAGGGAGAGTGAGAGAGTGGCTGGGTGGTCACTTCACAGCCATCCAAGAATTCTACCACACATTTCTAAGGACAGAAAAGAAAAACAGGGGTTTGGTGGTTTTTTAAAAACATATTGACTAAGTCATAATTTAAAATTTGGTAAGAGCAGGGAAAACCATGTGATTTGTAGTACAACACAACAGTGACTTGGTTTTCCGAGTTAATTCTGACTGTGCTCTTTCAACAGGCTAGAAAAGTCATCCATTCTTCAGGATACTCACAGGGAAATGAGTTTAGGCTGAGTTTAAGGACCCACCAGAAGTCACTGCTGTTGAACAAAAATAAAGCTAGCAATATATTCTCTTGATTCTAGAAATGAGTCAATGGTAAATCTTCAGAAATTGCAGCTGGGGGCAGGGATGGTCATTACTTCCCCTCTCCATTATAGCAATCATGAGACTGCTACGAAAGCTGGGAGCTTTGCCCAGAGGAAGGACTTTGCTTTCAAGTGAACTCCATAGGTTCAGGGAATTTGAACTGAACATAATATTTGATGCATTAATCGGAGCACTTGTCAAATGTAACATTTTTAGTGCATGATGATGTCTTCATTAATCATGATGATAGTATGTGTATAAAAGCCAAAACGGAAAGAAAAGCTGAAGAGACCAGATTGCAATTACTTCTAACCCCCCAAAGGAGGGAAGAGCTTGATAGCTGGGGCTTTAGGGCCATGTCCTAATTTTAGATGTGCTTTTTGAGTTCCTGCTACCATTGTCTTTGGCAAGTGTGCTTCCAAAGTTACATTGTGCACCTCTGCCTAGTTTTTCATACTTGGTAGCCATACAGACGGCAATTGAGTTAAAATTAATTTGAGTTTTTAAACAGAAGGGAGGTTGAGTCTTTTCTTCCAGAAAATATGGTTAAGAAAGCAGAAATATGATTAAGTTTTTCTATTTCATTTTGTCCTACAAACAGGAGATATCCATAAATTATAGCAGCATAAAGGCTTGGCCTTTTCACATCCTGATAAAGCAGCCGTTTGAAGAATATTTTTCATTTCTTCAGCCCATTGAAGATATGCTCTGCTTTTCCCAATGGGTTCTTTGACTCTTCAAATTCACTCTTTCCATTTAGTTGCTTACCTAATATGACATTGATATTTCCATTTATCTCATTTGTGGTAAGTGAAAGGTCTTGTCAATAGGGATTTGACACATCTAAAAGTTTCAGTAAGAATTCTTTTCCTTTTTAATGGAATCATTTCCTAATACTCAGTCTTTTAAGAGTGTCACGTTGAGCTGACAAGAAATTGTTTCTTTTAAAGGTTCCAGAGAGTTTTCCCAAGGTAGCTACAACTCAATCAACATAGAAAATGGTCTAACAAAATGTTTTTGTAATTTCAAAAGGCTGGAGGTCTCAGTAGCTCCTTGCTGTGATGTGAAGAGGTGACTCAGAACCTATAGCTGAAGTGTGCCAGATTTAATTATAAAAGAACTCAATGCAGGTCAGAAAAATTCTCTTAAAGGTTAGCTTGTTCCAATATGCTTTTTATGAAGTACTGCAACTGAAATACAACATCTTCAAAAGGTTTGAGAAGGAAGTTGCCTGCTAGAGTGAGCAGGAGCTGTGTTTCAGGGAGACAGATGCTGTAGTAGAAGCAGGGAGGTGATTAAGCTCCTGTGTTCAGCACCATCCTGGGAAAACTCACCAAGCAGTGCCATTTGGTAATGCCAGGGAGTGAACACTGGCATGGAAGCTACTGCTGACTTACTGGGAGCAGTGGGGGCTGACCTCAGGCACAGCTGCATGGGCTGTGACTCAGGGAAAAGGCCATGTCCTCTCCACCCACACCCAACAGAGGAGCTGGCCCCAGGCAAAGATCCAAGGGGAGCAAAGAGCCAGGAAAAAGGGAGTGGTCTGATGCCAGGGAAAGGGCATCTTCCTCCAATACCCAAAACTCTCTATTCATGTCATGCCTTGTGACCTTAAAGACATTGTCACTCAACATTGTCACCGTAGCCAAAAAGAGTCTTTTGTTTTTGTTTGGCTTTTTTTTGTTTTGTTTTGGTTTTTTTGTTGTTGTTTTTTTTGTTTGTTTGCTTTTGTTTTTTTGTTGGTTTTGTTTGTTTGTTTGTTTGTTTTTGTTGTTGTTGTTGTTGTTGTTTTGGGGTTTTTTTTTATGATGATCTGTTTATGATTGTATTCCCAGGGGGAAAAAATCTGCTATTCATCCTACTTCAAAATACTTTGTAGTACTTCATTGAACAATAAAGTATGGAAGAGCTCTTCCTTCAATTGCTAAAGCATCAGACTGAGGCACAAGACATAATGATCCTAAACAAAGGAATCTGTTTAGGATCTTAGCTGCTTCATGTGCCAGTGCCCACTCTCCCAGCCATATGGGAGCCATTTCCCTTTATAAGTGCAGAAGCAGTTTTGCATCAGTCCTTTGTAGGAATTTATTTCTGGAGCCAGACACAGAAGAGACTTAGAAGCCTAGGGGATAATTAATTTGTATAACTTCATGGCCTTAATAAGATGTTTCACCAGGCATAAATTATTGCACCATGCAATCCTGGACTTGATTTATTAAGTATGAACCTAGTGATGACTGCACTAGTCCAGCTCTCATTCAGGACTCCTCCTCTACTAGGAAAACCCTTAGGGAGAAAATTTTTCAGCTTCTTATGACATAAATTATCTTTCTATTGGAGGCAAAAGAAGAAAATTAAATATCTTGACACTTTTGTAAATGCATATTCATTAACAAAAAAAATCCTCTCAGACGATGGGACTATATGAGCAAATAATCTTGGGTCTGAAAATCAGGTGTGAAAAATGCAGAAGATAATTCAGGAATGCCTTTGTACACTTAGTGTTCTATGTCAGAAGCTGAGAACCCACCACATCCCAAGCAGTGCCAGAAACCACAGAGAAGGTTGGTGACACTGCTTCCATCAGCTCCACATTCTCATCACACAAAGGAAAGAGGAATCCAGAAGCTGCTACTCAAAATGGAGAATGTTTGAGGCACCCAATTTTTCTGAGGGGATGATAAGGAAGCTAGAAAGGATTGTGAGGAGTGTTTTGGGAGGTTTTTTATTTTATTTTATTT
>VZTT01069728.1:0-16671 GCA_013400855.1 Buphagus erythrorhynchus
GTACCCTGCACTACATTTTAGAATACTGAAACCCCTAATTTATGTATCTCTAATTATTTACAAGTTGGAGATCTGTCCCACATGGGTGCCTGGGCTCTCTCTGTGTCAGTGGAGAAAGCTCAGAGCCTACACAGGGCAGACCATGTCACCTCCATCTGTCACCAGCCTCAGGAACCTTGCTCTCTGCTGCCTGGGAGGAATCCCAGGAAGCCTGGTCTGACTTTTGGACAGCTAAGGGAGATAAGATGAATTACCCCTTCAATGTCACTGATTTTTCAATCAGATACACATTCTGAAGTGCTCAAATTACCTCCCAGAATGGCACTCAGCTTCTGAAATCAGCAGCTACTTCTGGCAAATGGACTTGGAGCATGTACTGGCACAGCCCTGCATGGCCTTGTGCTGGGGAGAGCTTCCTAAGGCACCACCCATGCTCAGGGACAGCAGGGGATGCTCAGGATGCTCACAGGCAGATCCCAAATGGACCCTAGATGTAGTGCCATTAAATATTACCAAACAGGGGATCACTCTGTTGAACACTACAGTGAGCCTGAATTTTCCAGAGATGAAAGTTCTTGCAGCAGGGACATGGGAAGTTGCCTACTCCAGGTCCAAACCAACACAAATCCAAGGTGCAATCCTCAAATCCAGCCAAAACCTGACTGGAATAAGAGGAATGCTATATGTTTCCAACAGAAGCAGCTTTCAAGCATTCAGAGGCAGAAGTTGTGACCATCACGTGTCTGTTTGAGGGCACTGGGGAGCTCTTTGATGAATTTTGATCTGCCTCTGGTTGTACACTTAACACATAGCTTGGGCTTTGGGTATAGGGAAGTTTCCTCTTGTAATAGTTTGCTCTAAAAAGCTGTATGAATAACACTAGAAATGATCCAAACTGTTCCAAAGGACTCCAGGGAAATTAATGCACTCCTATGCTTTTGTTTTGAAGTTAAATTTTTTTTTTGGTCTCAACGAACTATTCCCTCTCTACAAAATTGTGCACACTGCTTTATTCTTCTGAGGCCCACACAACCAAACATTTTAGAAGACTAGTTTATCTCCTGGAATTTATAGTCCTATTTCTAGATGAAAAGGGCTGTGTTCAGTTACTCTTGGATATAGATTCCTCCACCTCCTCCTCCTCTCCATGACTCTGTTATCTGACTCATGTCTCCAGACATTACTGGTTTGCCCCTGAAGTAGTCTTTCATCTGTTTGTGGTTGAACAGTTTGTGTGCTACTGGGGCATGGCATAATAACTGAATTTATATTAAATAATTAACATCAAATGAAACAGATTTTTTGCTATAAATGTTATTCCAATCCAGTTTTACAGAACTACATTCAAACAGATGAATGCACCCAGAGAAACCTGGACAACCTCCCCCAAAATAAAACAAGCTCCAGCCCCAGACTTTCTGTGGTGACAAAGACCTTCATTCAGATGCAGAGGCAGAACCCCAGCCTGGTTCAGGAGGAGCCCTCCCTCTCAGGGAGAGGCTCTGGGGAAGTCCATGGGGTGGCTCACAGAATGAGCTATTGCTCAACCATGCTGAGCACAATTAGTTGTGTACAACATACAAGCAATGAACTGATTTAATTTCCCTGTCAATCAGCAAGGAAAAAGGGCCAGCACAACGCAGAGAGTCGCTTCTCTTCAATCTGAGAAGAGCTTTGGGGGAAATATTGTAAATGTCATAATACAATATGTTAAATATAGTAGTTAAAATACTGTTCTGCAGCCAAATTCTCCTCTTAGACGCACACACAACTCCCACTGGCAGGAACAGGAGTTGTGCAGCGTAGCCCCAAACGAGGAAAAGCTGTTCTGGGAGGGAAGGAGGGTGGTGTGTGTGTGTGTGTATATGTGTGTGTATGTGTGTGTGTATATGTGTGTGTATGTGTGTGTGTATATGTGTGTGTATGTGTGTGTGTATATGTGTGTGTATGTGTGTGTGTATATGTGTGTGTATGTGTGTGTGTATATGTGTGTGTATGTGTGTGTGTATATGTGTGTGTATGTGTGTGTGTATATGTGTGTGTATGTGTGTGTGTATATGTGTGTGTATGTGTGTGTGTATATGTGTGTGTATGTGTGTGTGTATATGTGTGTGTATGTGTGTGTGTATATGTGTGTGTATGTGTGTGTGTATATGTGTGTGTATGTGTGTGTGTATATGTGTGTGTATGTGTGTGTGTATATGTGTGTGTATGTGTGTGTGTATATGTGTGTGTATGTGTGTGTGTATATGTGTGTGTATGTGTGTGTGTATATGTGTGTGTATGTGTGTGTGTATATGTGTGTGTATGTGTGTGTGTATATGTGTGTGTATGTGTGTGTGTATATGTGTGTGTATGTGTGTGTGTATATGTGTGTGTATGTGTGTGTGTATATGTGTGTGTATGTGTGTGTGTATATGTGTGTGTATGTGTGTGTGTATATGTGTGTGTATGTGTGTGTGTATATGTGTGTGTATGTGTGTGTGTATATGTGTGTGTATGTGTGTGTGTATATGTGTGTGTATGTGTGTGTGTATATGTGTGTGTATGTGTGTGTGTATATGTGTGTGTATGTGTGTGTGTATATGTGTGTGTATGTGTGTGTGTATATGTGTGTGTATGTGTGTGTGTATATGTGTGTGTATGTGTGTGTGTATATGTGTGTGTATGTGTGTGTGTATATGTGTGTGTATGTGTGTGTGTATATGTGTGTGTATGTGTGTGTGTATATGTGTGTGTATGTGTGTGTGTATATGTGTGTGTATGTGTGTGTGTATATGTGTGTGTATGTGTGTGTGTATATGTGTGTGTATGTGTGTGTGTATATGTGTGTGTATGTGTGTGTGTATATGTGTGTGTATGTGTGTGTGTATATGTGTGTGTATGTGTGTGTGTATATGTGTGTGTATGTGTGTGTGTATATGTGTGTGTATGTGTGTGTGTATATGTGTGTGTATGTGTGTGTGTATATGTGTGTGTATGTGTGTGTGTATATGTGTGTGTATGTGTGTGTGTATATGTGTGTGTATGTGTGTGTGTATATGTGTGTGTATGTGTGTGTGTATATGTGTGTGTATGTGTGTGTGTATATGTGTGTGTATGTGTGTGTGTATGTGTGTGTGATTGTGCCCTCTGATGGCAACAGGGACCTGTGGATATGAAAATATTCTGATTAACTTTGAAGGCTAACGAGGAATAATTTTGGAAGAGATTTCTAATGCTATGCTTCAGGACACTGGAATAAATCCTGTGTCAAAGCCAGCATTTCTGTCCCTCTGTACTAATGAACTGTGGACTAAAGAAGTGCAGGAGTGAAGCCAAGAAGAGCCTAGCCTTAATTCTGACTTTAACACTCCCTGTTTGGTGGTATGCAGATGACTTAAAGCTGCTTATCCTGCACTGTGTGAAACCTTAAACATGATAGTGCTGATAAGGGCAGCAGCAGTGCACAGGCTGAGCACAAGGACTGTGCTTCCCATGTTCTGCTGTGACTCCTTCTCATCTGAAATTACAGCAGCTGCACAGGCAGAGGTTTGCTCCAGCTAAAGCCATTCCTAACCAGGGAGCAGGGACACTGCCAGGCCCCTGGCTCCAGCACAGGGCAAAGCTTTGCTGGGGATAGTTAATAAATACAAATATAATCACAGAAACATGGAATGGTCTGGGTTGGAAGGGACCTTAAACCCCACCCAGTGCCACCCCTGCCATGTCAGGGACACCTCCCACTGTCCCAGGCTGCTCCAACCCCAATGTCCAACCTGGCCTTGGGCACTGCCAGGGATCCAGGGGCAGCCACAGCAAATCTGGGCACCCTGTGCCAGGGCCTGCCCACCCTCCCAGAGAACAATTCCTTCCCAATATCCCATCCATCCATGTCCTCTGGCAGTGAGAAGCCATTAGATACAAAAAGTCATTTATTTCAGGTAAAAACCATTAGATAGCTAAATATTGTTTCCCTGGTAGTGACAGCTCCAGGTTGCTGCTTGGTCTTCATAACCACCTTAATCTTTGTAACCACAAAGAGGTGATGGAGTCTCCATCCCTGGAGGTGTCCAAGGAGTGGCTGGATGTGGCACTCAGAGCTCTGGTCTGGGTGACAAGGTGGTGATCAGTCCCAGGTTGTACTCGATGATCTTGGAAATATTTTCCATCCTAAATGACTCTGCATGAGTCTATGTAGTTATGGGAAAACTATCATTTTGGGACACCAAATGTGTCCCTTCCTTATGCCTGCTTCCCATGAGGAACTACAGGCATGCCAAGGCCATATTTTGATATATTCTCCATATTTGATCACATTCTTTAGCCACCAGCAGGAAGCCACGTAAAGCAGAAGCTGCACAGTAATTAAAGAGCCCAGAGCAATCAGCAGGTGTGGACACTGAAGGAGGTGTGAGACCACCTTAAGGAGGAACAAGTCAGCGCAGCTCAGTATAAACAGAGGAGTGGAAAGAGGAAGAAAGAGGCACAATCCATCCTTTGGACTTTTCCCACGTAAATTTGCCTTATCCCTTTAAAATCCATCAATTTTTTTATAGAGTTGACACAGCAAGGCAAATTAATTCCACAATTTAAGTAGGTTTTATGTGGAAAAAAAAAATAAAGGAGTTCCTGCTATTTGCTTTAACTGCTCAGAAGTTTCATGTGGCAAACACTTATTCTTAAATCGAGTACCACATAATCGCTCCCATTACACCTCCTCCATGCCACTCAGGCTGTTACAGATCTTTATCTTATTTCTCCTTCAATCATCTCGTTTTCCAAGCTGAGGGGATACAGGGGAATGGCACAGAGTATTCAAGAGGTGAGCACACATGAATGTATCTAGTGGCAAAATGGTGTTTTCTGGTTTAGTGGCATTTTGCTGCAGTTGTGATGGTGGAAGGATACAGAGGGATCAGAGCTCATGGACAGATGTAGCACCTTTTATTGCACCAACTATACAGCTGGAAAAATTAAATGAGCTTTCAGACACATATGCCTATAGATTCTAGTTGGCTTTTTGGCTGCCTAGGAGCTTTGACTGATGTTTCTTCAAACTATCAGCAGTGGCTCTCAGATCTCTTTTCTAAGTGGTGAGAGCTGAAGAGGAGCTCATCAGTGAGTACACAGAGACAAGGCTGGGGGCTTCCCTTTGAGCTTGGCAGAATTGAATTCGATCTGCTGTTTTGCCACAGAGTCCTTTGGCACCATGGGACCCTCTGCAGCTCTCTGACAGCTTTGCCTTTGCCTTTTGCACCATTTTGTAACATCATTTCATTATTCCTCTGTTTTCTGGAGGAAATTTGTAAAAGGAGGTGAATAAAACACAGGGGTAGAAATGTTCTGTGTTTTTTCTGCAGTCAGGCACAGGTATTGATGGGCTCAATAGCTATTCAGAATGAACAATCTCTCCAACATAAGAGTTTCTACTGAGGCATCGTTGGCTCTTTAAAATCCTGGTTCACACAGACTTTTTTCCTGCTGGGTCCTGATCATTACAGTTTCCAGCAGAGCAGCTGTCAATTTGGGCTTACCTCGCTTCCAGGATCCCAGTTGGGAAAGCCTTGTTAAACTCTCGCATTGCAAAGCAATCAAACATGTTTGTTTGATTGTTTGTTTGTTTGTGATGATTTATGCTGTGATTAGGCTTTTGATATTACACTGGTTGGGGTAAGGTGCAAGCAAGCTCTTGAAACAGTGCCAGCACTAAGTCAATATTTCATTAAGACTCATTTATGAGAGAGCTGATGAAGGACTAGAGTGAGGTCTCTACATGTTTCATATTTATCTATTTAGGTAAGGCAGCTGATTATTTAAAATATATTTAGATAACTAAATATTGTAACCGATACAATTCCTAATGTGGGAACAGTCATAATGACAAAAAGTGTCTTTGAACAAAATTTAATCTGCCTCCCTATAAAAATTAAAAGTGATTGTAAATATGTGAGAGTAAAAACACTTCTGTTGCTGTGTCTGTGTGGCTGTACAGATACAGCTCTGCAGAGCAGGGGAAAAGTTTGAAAGAAGAGCCTGGATATTATTGAGACCAGGCTGGGATGCCTGTGGCAGTATTTATTTATAGTATTTTTGGCAAGGGCATATATTTCCTCCCTGGATTTTCCTTCTACTCAATCTCTTTGCTCTCCCACACAGCTAATCCATACTATGGGACACTCACTTGCCAAGGCTCTTTAGTGCCCCCCACTCAGCCCAGGCACCAGAAGAGTTTTTCTCTACCCCAGTAGCACCATAAGATAAGTGAGAAGCACACAATTCAGTTGTTGGCCAGCTGAGGAAGCATCCACACAATGAGCTCCTCAGCCAGAGCCCAGTGACAGGGAAGGCTTAAACACCACAGAAAGCCTCGTGTCAAAGTGAGGGAATGAAGTGAAATGTTACTCCAGCCCTGACAAGCAGTTGGCACCGGTGCCGCCAGGGAAGATTAATGCCTCCCTTCTCCTTACCTGCACCGACACGATGTTCTCTGACACTCAGATCCAACTGTAGGAGCTGAGGTGGAGGAAGTGTCACCCTCACTTAAAACGTTATCAGGTAATGGGTCTGTGATGATGTGGAGACAAACAGGAGGCTAACAGATAGGTCTTTATCTCCTGCATGAGGAAGGAGGGCTGCGTGTCTGCCGCGCCGATAGCGATCGCTGTGGGATGTGCTTTCCTGTGCTGAGAGGGAAATTATACACGGAGGTCAACACACTCAATGAGATGCTGCCAAAATATGTATTTCCTTTCTGCAGACCTTTTTTGAAGAAAGGTCTCATGCTGGAGACTGTAATTAATAAAGGAAATATTTATACAGTGTCACAGAATTTACCAGTCACTCTATAAACACAGATGATCCATGTTCCCTGTCCCAAAGCACTTACGGGCTAAAAAAGGCAAGAGACACGGAGCAGTTTAGATGAGGGAGGGAGCAGAGATTATTAATGGTAAGAAGAAAGAGGATGGGTTGCAGGGAAGGCTCTGGGAGAAGGGAAGGCTTCATCAAGGAAATCCAAGTGGTTGAAAGGCCAGGATGGAAAAGTTGAAGATTGAGGCAAAAGTGTTTTGAAGGGGCAGATGCAGATGTGGGCACATCTGGGAGCAGAGGTTCCCCTGGCAATGCTGGTGGAGTGACTGGCAGGAAAACTGCAGAGGGGCTCAACAGCAGATGTAGAGTAAAGGCTCTTCAGGACACGGATGTCATTGCCTCAGCAGAAAGCATGAGCAGAGGGCTGGAGCTCCTGGTGAGCTGGGAAAGCTGCTGGAGCCAGGAGAGCTCAGGGAAAGGTGGAGAGCCAGCGATGGAGAAGGGAAGAAAAGCATTTCAGAAAAGGCTGAATGAATACATGGTGGAAACAGGAGAAGTACGAACACACCGCTGCAGAGAGGAGGGGAAGTGAGATAAAGGAAAGGAAGTTCAGGCAGCAAGAGTTAAGAACTTTGCCATTGATTTTGGGGACAAAGGAGGAAAATAAATGATAGAGAAGTGAGTGGGATTAGGGGAAGTGCTCAAAGATAAGCATGGCAAGAAGGTAGAAAGCCAAAGACAAAAGGCAAGCAGGCAGCACAGGGGAAGAATTAATCAGGGTCAGGCGACTGGAGGGGACGGCTAAGCAACCAAGGAGCCTGAGCCATTTCTGACATTGTCATTTTTCTCCTCTGGTGGGAAAAAAAGGAAATTAAGATGATTTTCAAATATCTGGGCAACAAAAGTGAGGCATTGCAACTCCTCCCAGCTCATAACTGCTTGATTCAGCCCCACTTGTGCTTTGGCTGGGGGCAGAACTGGGGTGGGGTTGCAGTGGGTGCTGTGAGAGGCGATGCTGCAGCTCTGCTACGCTTGCTGAAATTGGTTCCTCATCCGAAAACCACCGAGTTCAGGCAATTCAAATATTCAGTAGTTTCCAATATTCCCTTGGAAAGATAAAGTCTACGTATGCCTGAGTTTTGAAGTAGTAAAATGCCACAGTATTTTTAGTCTTTGTTTGATCAAAGAAAAATGAACCAGATAGACAAGTGAAAAATTACCCAGGAGCTGAAGTCACTGGTGATATCTTTTATTGCGCTATCATACAAATAGGAAGGATGTTCTTTTCATCTGACATAATGAAAAATGTATACCCTTTTCAAACTCACTGGTATTCATTCTGAAGTAGCCCTCCCAAAAAAAAAAAAAAAAAGAACCCTTGACGTTACCTAGAACTTGACAAGTTCTGATTAATTTAATAGGAAAAAATCTCTTGATATCAAATACCAGCTACTGTTCAGGAGAAGGTGAAGGGAATATGAATTTTATTTTAAACTCATCTATTACGTACAAGTAATAATAAAGAGCAATTTTCAGACTTTTCTCATACTAATATTTTTTGTTCGTATTAGATTAATCAAGACAAATATTCTCAGAAGAGTTAGGGATGGTTCATGCCTGAGTGGTTACAGCTCTGAGCATTATCCAATCAGGTAGGCAAAATATGGTTTTTATACCATGTGAAAAATGTGTTCTGCTCCAAAATTCCAGTGCTTTTGCAGGGGCCACATTGTGCAAAGTATGTGGGGCACTTTAGCAAGACCTCCTCTATCCTCCCTTGCTGAAAGTCCAGTTTGGGACCAGAAATGAAATGATAGTGGTGGTGTGTGACTGGGGACAGACACCCACAGTTAAGTGACATTCCCAAGGTCGCACGGGAAGTCTAGTGCAGAAAAAAACCCTGAAATCTGATCTCTTGGGTTCCATCCAGTTCCTTAACCAAAAAACACTCTCACCACATCCTGTGCAAGCAAAATCAAGGCAGTTGTAGCAGCCCTTGCTAAGGTAACAGCAGCTGTGGCTCTCCTTTGGGGTCTGACTCCACACTTTTTAAAGCTGATGGAGAAAGTCCTGCAGAATTGAAGGCCAACAGTCAAGCCCTGAGGTGCTTTCAGGCTGGCTATGTCTTTCATTTGATTTTGCACAATGTCACTGAACATGCACTCCCAGCACACAGCCCTTTGTGGGTTTGAACCAGTGGTGGCCACATCCAGCTTAGGTTTGTAGGCTCACCTTTGCACCAGATCAATGCACCTTTACACTTCCATGAGGAGAAGCACTTGCTTTCACTCCAGATTTTATGGCAGCTCATAAAGGCTGCATTTGAGCTGCTGATTATCATAAAGCACATTAGGAGTTAGTGGAATTCTGAGCTGAAACTGGGATGCAAAAGAAGATCCTTCCCAAAATATAGTTTAGGGATGTATTACTGCATCCACCAAGTATTCCCAAATAAATAGGACAGTTCCTGGCTGTGCCACTGGGTGGTTTGTGATGGAGGTGCAGTCAGAGAGAGCCTGGAGAAACTCTTCTGGTTCTTGGAGCACTTCTGTGTGCTCGAATGAGTGGTCTTCTGCTGCTTTGTAGGACTAAAAGGTCTGTCTGTTGAAGCTGCTTTTGTCAGAAGAATCTTATTCTGTGCTTTTCCTCTCCTTATCTCCATCAGAATGAGGGAGGTGACAGGAGAGCTTTCTAGGAATTACACTGCAGGAACCTTTCCTGTCCACAGGCAGTTTTACCAGCAGATCCTTATCCCAGCCTCCGGGGTGGAGATTTCCTGCAGGTAGTTGCAGAAACATAATATTTGTGTATTTCAAAGACAAGGGATATTTTTTATTTCCTATCAGTTTTCATGCATAATAATAATCCCCATCACTTTGCAGGATTCTTGTCATAAAAGAATTCTGGGATGGATTAAACTCCTTGGCACCTCCTCAGTGATTAATCAATCTCAACAGGCATTTATTGCTTTGTTCACTACAGCACAGGAGAGATTATCCCTTAAATATACTTGACTCTTTTGGTACCATTCAATTACACCAAAAAGAGCCCCAACACATATACAATTATTTTGAACTACTTCTCCAGCGAGGAGCAATTGATCTTTGAGAGTCTCTTCCTCTTCTTGTTATGCTGATTAATAGCCTTGGAGTTAGTCCCTGAGAGGAAAACATTTCCAAAAATAGATGACAGTTTCCATCTTCATATTTTAATCCCTCAAGGGCTCTTTGCATCCACAACGAAGCCTGGAGGAATATTCCCATTTCTCCCCATCTTTTTTAACCTTGTCACCTCCATGATGGAGCCACCCAGCTCCCAGTGCAGGGGATGGAAATGGGAATTCTTGGTGCCACTTAGGGCCACCCTGTGTCCCACGACAGGCTGTCAGTGTCCTTTGGGGATGCAGCATGTCAGGGAGTGCCTCAGAAACCACTGGCTGTGTCAGTGGGAGAGCCCAGTGCTTCCTGAGCAACCCTCCTCCCATGCTGAGGGAACAGGAGCATCACCCTCAGCTGCTGAGGTGGAAATTCCTGTGCAAATACTCACAGAAATTCTGGGGAGGGGAGAGGGTGGATGGTAAACAGGGGGAGGACAGTGCCATGAGTGCAGCACATGGCCTGGGGAACCCACTTTCCTGCTGGTGACAGGTTCATGCATTTTCCTGCCTTTCAACACAAGCCTCGTGGCTGATGGTGCATTTATAGCTGCTCTCGTGGAGAGCACATGAGCCTGCATCATTTGGAGATTTCACATTGCACTCTTGGAAATGTTTTTAATGCTATCCCATACCAAATGCAAATAGCCAGAGGGAAGAGGTGACTCTTCAGTCCCTCCTAACACGGTGGACTGGATGATCTTAGAGTGCTTTTCCAACCTAAAGGATTCCATGATTTTGTGAAACACCAGGAGAGGAGTGGGGTCTTTGCTGGCTGTGCCTGGGCTCGGGTGTGTGGTCCTGGTGCTGGAGCTCCACATGGTTTCCCTTTAAAGGAATAACACAGGGTTGGTTTGCAAACAAAATAATGATCTTTTCTTACTTTTCAGGAAATGATTTTTAATATAGTTTATTGAAGCGAGGGGAAAACAATTTAATTGTGAGAGCTGCTGTGAACCATATTTAACCCCCAATGTACTAAAAAGAGGGTTTTCAGATAAGTTATGGTTTTTAATCTAAGTTAAGCCATTATGTACATAAGCACTATGTTTTTACTATTCTAATAACTGCCAGCTTGGACTTACCAATTCTTTTTTTATCTTCTTTTTTGTCTTCCAAGACAGACTGCTGCATTTGAACTTCAAGAAATATTTTATACTTTTTTTGTCTTCATTTCTTTCCTACAGTTCTAAAATCCTTAACTCTGAGCATGATTTCTCTCAGCATATGTGTAACTTCCTGGCTTTCCTGAGAGATTTGAAATGGCTGGATAAAATTCCTGCTTTTAAGAAGTGCAGGCAAGCGGTCACATCTCGTCTGTCCTGGATGGCATCCAGTGATCTGTTGTTAGTTCAACCTTCTGATTAATAATTTACATATACTTTACTAGCACTTGAAATGAAGTTTCTTCCCTGCAATGATTAATTACCAAATGAACAGTATTGAAAACATATTATTCGCATCATTCATTTGAGGAGATAATCTTGCTAAAACATGAAATTAATTATGTGACAGCCACAGAAAGGGTTTAAGATTTACACTGATTTTCTGCCCCTTGAATAACAGTACTTAGGTTGCAACAAAACCCTCTACAAATTTCAATTATATATGTGAAATTTATGCATTTAAAAAAAGGACATTTTAAGAAAGAAAACTTGACTTTTAAATACTTCTGTCCATAAACATCACATCATTGTGCTCCTTCCCTGTACTTCATGTACCCGTTGTGCCTTTCCTGCCAAGCCCCAGCAATGCTTTACAACCATTAATTAATCAAAGTTTCCCAACAGCCCTGGCCATAGGTCAGGTTGCAGTGCCCTGGCTGCTGCAGAGCCAGGTCGGGCACAACTGGGTTAAGACAAGGACGGAAAGGGCAAAGACAAGACAAGAGCCCTGGAGATCTTTGCAGCTTCACCCCACTCCCAGCCAGGGCATTCTGCTAATAACTCCTGTTTATTCTCACATCCAGCAACCTTTGTTATTAAGAAATACATCAGAATCACTCTGTTGCCAGAAAACAATAACCCACAGACTGTAATTTTAGCAAAACTTCTTTTCTTAAGCATTTTATCCACCTTTCCAGAGAGATGAACATTTCTTCCCACTCTAAACCACTTTTCTGAGCACTTTTCAAGTGCACTCCAGGGATGACCATGGTGCTTAGTTCCTGTCCCACTGCAGCACCAGAAGCTACTGGCATGGCCCAATAAATGCCAAAAAAATCTGTGGCATCACTTCCATGTCCTCCTCTCTCTGTGGGATTTTGGGCCAACTTCCACCTCCAAGATCCCACCCCTCTCTGCAGTTCTGTCTCATCAGTGGCAGGTAGACAGTGTTTTTCCTTAGGATGAAGTTTCACCTGCTTCAGTTCTCTCCCAAACACGTTTTAAGCATTCTTAGTCCCCAAAAGATCTCAAGGTTTTTTTTAAATCTGTGCCTTTCAGTGTCCTTCAAAAATGTTATTGTTGTTTTGAGTGGAAAGGGTCCTGTAAGCAAGACAGGATAATGGGATGTGCCCCCTGGAAAAATTAGTGCTGCCTACAAAGATTGCTATCCACACAGGGATTTATCTCTGGGACATGAACAGTAAAAAAACCTATGATGGAAAAAATACTCTCTTTGGGACTAAACCCATAATCTTCCAGACTCCTCAGGAGGCTGAAGCCCAGGGACACAATCCAAGGGAAGAGAAGTCAGCGCTGCAGTCGTGTTTCTATTCTGTGAGCCAAACAGGCTTTGTCTTACACAGCCTTTTTCCACCCTAAGGCAGCTTATGACAACAGTTTCTACCAACACCAGCCCTGTCCTGGCAGACTCCCTGTCTCTTGCTTGAAGATAAAGATTACAATAGCATCTGGGCGGAGGCCTGGGCGAGGAAACGCTTCCCACAGCATCCCTGGGGATGTTTCCTGCAGCCCTGGCAGGCATGCTGCAGTGCCCGGGGGCCAGGGCTCCTGCTGGGATGTGCAGCGAGCACAGCAGCTCTGCTGGCTCAGGGCAGGGCAGAGCCTGTCCGGGGGCAGGTGGGGGACCACAGGGATGGTGGGGGACTCTAGGGATGGTGGGTGACTCCAGGGATGGTGGGTGACTCCAGGGATGGTGGGGGACTCCAGGGATGGTGGGTGACCCCAGGGATGGTGGGTGACCCCAGGGATGGTGGGTGACTCCAGGGGCGGGTGGGGGACTCCAGGGACAGGTGGGTGACTCCAGGGCAGGTGAGTGACCCCAGGGGCAGGTGGGTGACTCCAGGGATGGTGGGTGACTCCAGGGACACATGGGTGACCCCAGAGGCAAGTGGGTGACCCCAGGGGCAGGTGGGTGACTCTAGGGGGAGGTGGGTGACTCCAGGGACAGATGGGTGGCCAGAGGCAGGTGGGTGAGTCAGGGGGCAGGTGGGTGACTCCAGGGATGGTGGGTGACTCCAGGTAATGGTGTTGGCTGCAGGGCTCTGCCACCACACCAGTTGGCACAGGAGCACTGAGGGAACTGTGTCTTGTTGCTGCCATTTATAGCTGGAAAACAGAGATCCTGAAAGAGTGCAAGGTCATGCCCAGCCATGGAGAACTTGCTCCTGCTTCATGCTGAGCACTTTTTCCAAATTCACCCATCCTTAAGTGTGTGAGCAGCCCCAAGGATATGAGCAGGATTATTCCTGTCCTTACAGTTAAACCCCACAGAAGTGCTTTGCTGGCCTGGAGCCAGGAGATTCCGTCCTGTGGGACCTGGGGAGGAAATGCTGAGCCACATTCCAGCATCCCGAGGGGCTGCTCCCCATCCCTGAGCCCCTGGCGTGGCCATGGGTGTCCCAGCAGGCAAAGCAGTGCCTCTCTCAGGCTCCTCTGTCTGAGTGCCCTGCAAAAATTTGGGAAGTGCCTGGCTGGAGGAGCCATAGGACCCCGTGGTGCCTCCCCCCAAAATCCATGGCAGTGCCATGGGCAGCAGCACACACCAGTCCTGGGCAGGTGAGTGCCACCCCACACAGAAACTCTCCCTGCACTGCCTGTCAGACCTGCTGTCACATATGCTCACAGTGCACTGTAGTCACATTTTTCCCTCCCTGACCCTCAACATCTCAATTTTCTGTCTGTCTTTGAAATCTTGGCTAATTAGGAGGCTACATGTTCCCTGTGAGACTGGCCTTTTGTGCAGAATTTGTAATTAGAGTGACTGTGCAGTGCTCTATTAATTGCAAGAATTGTGATTTTTAGATTAATGAGTTAATTGCTAATATCTGCATACGACATTCCCTCAAGATGTATTACATTACAGTAAATAAACCTTGTGCCTGGAATGGCAGGCATTAAAGGAAACTGCCATGATTAGTTTGAATACTTTAGATAGCTAAAACAATATTTACTCAAAACACAATGTGTGTAAAACTGGATTTTAAAGCCTTTTTTTCCCCAGCCTCCCACACTAGATAACATTTATATTTGATGCTGCTCTTCTCATAGAGATTCTCCAGCCCTGCCCAGCTCCAGCTGGGCTCTCCATCCAGCCCTTCCTCACAATTACACTCTGTAACTCCTTTACACTTTATCCCAAATGCTGCACCTTGTCCTGTTTCCCCATGAAGGATGCTCCAGCAGCAGTTGCTGCCATCCCTGTGCACATCCCCAGCCCCTAGGAGCCAGGGAAAAGCTGAAGCTGCAGAAGTTGCAACAGGATGGGGCGAATTATCCATATTTAAACTCCCAGGCTGCTCCTGCTTAACTGTTGTAGCAAAATCCCACTGGAAATGTAACAGCCAGAGCTAGCCAAGACCTTGGTAACAGCTGAGTGATTTTCATCAGACAAGTAGCTGTTTGCTGAAAAGTGTAATTTTGGGACAGCTGAAACTATTTGCAAATTCATCAGGATTTCAGGAAATAGCCTCCTGTAGAATGAAAGCCCCAAATGAAAAAGTTTCCCAGTTTCCCAGTTTGATATTTTCTAGATTAAGTGCCTCTTTTTGTTTTGCAAATGAAATTTGATTTAGATATTTATCTAAATTAGATAAAAACCTGCAGACAATGAATGCCAACATTGGTTTGCACGACACAATCCCTTTGGGGTTGGCTCTGAGTAGTTCTTTCCTTTTTGTACTTTCTGTTTATTTGTTTAAACAAAACCTAGGCTCTACTCAAAACAATTTCCCAGGATTTTAGTTTAGGCTGAGTTATTCACAGCAGTTATTCCCATACTGCATAGAAATAAAGGCAGGATGAGTTAATTCCAGTAATGAGCAACTGCTTAGCTCAGGATCCATACCCAACAGACTTTCAGAGGCACGGAGAAAAGTTTATCTGGTAATCACGTTGCATTTGTGTTTTATAAAAATTCTATTTGCTCACACTGCTGAGAGCCATGGCAGCTCAGGGGCATTGCTGCTGCTCCCCAGCTTCTCAACAAGAACCACTCCAGACTCAGGCCCTACAGCTTTAGGTACCTGACTTTTAAATGAGATGGTTCATTACATGAACTAAAACTTCCTTAGAAAACAGCATTAATGGCAATTGAAAAATCCTCTTCACTTGCCAAAGTGTTTCAGGTTTTTTTGAGCCTGGCTAGTGAAGACTTCTGCTTGTTTTCCCAAGGAGAGCAGCTGTCCCTATTGCTGCCTGTTTGTGGATATGGTCACATCAAAATGCATGCTTTGGGGAGAAGATTGCATGGAATTCTGTTTTGGGAGATCTGCCTGTAACTCAGATATCCACCCAAGTACTGCTGCACCTCCCAGGGCTCCTCATCTGAATGCACTCACCAAAACCTTGGAGATACAAAGGGATTGAGCAGAGGTCATACAGGGAAGCAGGAGGAAAAGAAAGATGTGTTCCAGACAAGGAAAGATCCCAAACCACAACCATCTATACACATAGCTGGTACCTGCAAGATATTACATGACATATGATATGATATGGTATGATATGATATGATATGATGTATGATATTAGCTGTCACCATGGAGTACTTAGTGCTTCTCAAAACGTGGCACAGAACAGGATCAGAAACTTCTCATCCTGGAATCTGCCCCAAACCATGGGAGAAGATGTTATTGTACTAAAAGGCAGCAGAAAGTCGGTTGCATCATGGACATTTCAAAAAGATGCTGGAACAAACAGGAGCATCCATCCTGTCTCTGTGTTTTGGAGATTTTTTCTTCTGACCACAGATCCTGGAAATTGAGGTTTCCTGGGGATTTAATGGCAAAGATTGAAGGCAACTTAGAGGTCTTTTCAAACTTCAATCATTGTCTGATTTCTCTGGCTGCCGTGTACTGAAGTTTATTCAGGAAATAGGAATGTAAGAGCCCAGATCTTCTGTGCCTTTTATCTTTTGCTTTAAAGAATCGAATTCCTACAGCTTGTTTACTGCCAAGTAAAAAGTGAAAATGCTTACTTAGAAACTAAGGACTGGTCTTCAACACAAAGGTCTGTTGCTTTGATAACGTTGCTGTTAAAGCAGCAAAAATCCTCCCGGGGACACAATTCAGTCGTTAAAAGAAATGCAGACACCAGTGCAGCTTCTTCCAGTTTGGAAAAGAAAATAAGCAAGATGGTACAGGACATGTTCACATGAGTGTAATTATATCAGAATAGGACTTCCAATGTGTAACTGTTACAGTTTAAAAACACAAAAATCCTCTCTGCAGCAGTCACTGCTGTGACAGTGGCTGTTGTCAGGTGGATTGTCCTTTGCTTCAACACATACAACACCTCAGACTGCTCTGTGATTCTGTGGTTCTG
>VZTT01069729.1:0-10269 GCA_013400855.1 Buphagus erythrorhynchus
GTGATTCTGTGATTCTGCAATTCCTGTCTGCCAGCCTAGGTCCTGAGCTGTTCCTGCTGTGGTGCTGCTCTGCAGGGGTAGCTTGGCATGTCCACACTGATGTCCCCCTGCTTGTCCCCTTGAACCCCTTTGATTCAGCTGGTAGAGGCTGCAGTGTGGCACCAATCCCTCTCTGCTCTATCAGCATGAACCTGAGTGTTTTCATGTGTTTGACAATATCCCCCATTTACCTCAGGGTGTTTTTCAGTGTCAGGTACATACAACCATTCCATTTACCTGTGCAGTCTGCAGGCTCCTGTCTGGATGATCTTGCTCAACAGCTGGGCAAAGCTGTTCAAGTGTTTTACAGCTGTGTTTTGAATGGTTTTTCTATTCTGATGCAAGACCTCTTCTAGCTGGTGTAATTCCTTGGCTTCTGATTCCTGTACTGCCTGCTGCAGTGCATGATCATATTTCTCACAGTTGGTAATGAGTTTAATTTTATTTCGTTTGCTTGGGTTTTTTTCCTTATTATGCCCCTCCTCTTTCCTGAAATTTCGGTTCACCGTGTCTTGCTGATCATCAACCCCAAATTTTCTTCCTACTTTTAACTCCAGATTCATCTGTAATTCTCAGCTTTACTCAGCTCTTCTCCATGTAATCTTCCACGCCTTGGCTAAAGTGATGTGGCCTCACTAGCACAGTTTTCAGGGCAATTCCCTTCATGGAGGAAAAAGCCCTTTTAAAAAAATCTGATGAATATTTTCCAATATGCAAGAAGTAAAACAAGAACCTCAAACTGGGGATCTGTGATCCTTCATGCAGAGAGGTACCTCTGATACAGGGCAGATAAGAGTTTAACTTCTTTGTACTTTTCATTTCAGGAATGTCTGGAAAATCTCCAAAACACAGAAGCTTGTGATAGGATTAGCTGCTGTGCCATGGAGGTCTGCCAGGGGCCAGGATGTCACAGACCAATTATATTTTAGGGGTTGAGCAGGTTGAAATTTTGAGTCATCAAATTTTTTTCTTGCACAGAGAAGTATTTGTCTTTTTTGTTTGTGAAATTCTTGAATAACAGTTTTGAAAAGTATTAACACAAAGGGATAATCTTTAACAGCTGGAAACATGCCCAGAGTTGTGCCAGAATGGAGAATACAGACTCTTCCTAAACACTTGGATTTTAGTAGAAAGAGAAAAGTCTTTTGGCTTTGGTTAGAAGTGAGGAACAGCACAGTAATACCTGAGGAGTCTGCTGAAAGAAATGCCTCTCTGTTCAAGGCAGCACATTCAGGGTGTGGATTTTTTCCAAAATAAATTAAGGATAAATCCTTGACTTAATACTTCTGTCTTCTGCAAGCAGCTTGAAATAACAGCACCCTTGTGTAAGCCATCCTTGCATCCTCCTGTTGGTATTTAATACCTGTATTTTGGGTAGGTTTTGCAGTCTGCTTCTGTTAGGTGGTGCAGCAGTGTCCAGGCTGCTCAGCTCCTCCCTTTGCTGCAGACTGTGTTACAGGGAGGCTGCATTTGATAAGCAGAGCACTTGTTATCATCTGTGATCCTCCTCTGGGGATTAAACCTTTTGGCAGTTTGTAAGTGTGATGTTCTATGAGACCAGAAACCTGAGCTTTGGGAACTCTTGGCTCTCTGCTGTGCCCTGCTGTGGGAAGAGCTTCCTCAAGCAGCTTTTCAAGTGCCAACTCAATTCCTCTTCTCTAATTCCTCTTCTCTGGGAAGTGCCTTTATATTGACTGGGAGCAGGCACGGAGAAGAAATCAAAGTGCATTTGCTTCATGAAATCCTACCCTCAGGTTATCCCTAGATGGTGTCAATACAGGTTATGTATTCAGGGGAAAATGCTGGGAAAATACAGAGTGCTCTAATCATTAATATCTGACATATTCTTACTTTTTGTCTAGTTTTTCATCATAGAATTGCAGAATGGTTTGGGTTGGAAGGGACCTTAAATTTCACCCAGTACCACTCTGCCATGGGCAGGGACACCTTCCACTATCCCAGGTTGCTCCAAGCCCCATCCAACCTGGCCTTGGACACTTGCAGGGATAGCCAATACCATGGAAGTTTGTGACATGATTTGTCTGATGACAGTCTGGTAGAAAATGGCTGTTTCAATAGAACAAGAAATTTGATGAGCTTAACTTTCTTACTGTGGTTTTTATTAGTAAATCAGAATTTAAGGCACAGTGAAAAAGGAACATTTACAGGAAAAATGATGTAACTAGTTCATAGACTTGCTGAGTCACACAGTTTCGTTTTCTTTCTGTGAGTGCAGAGAACAGAAAAAATTATTTGTTTGATATTAATCCCATGTTAATTTATACTTCATATAAGCTTTCTTGGCTGAACTGCAAAACAGTTGAAGAACCTGTAATCCTAGCAGTAAAACCACTTCAGTCGTGTCAGACATTTCTTCTGAAGTGTTCTTAGTGCTAATTATTAACTTTCTTTCTTTTTTTCCCCTCCAGATCTGTATCAGAATTCCTGAAGTCCATCATGCTTTCCAAGCTAACCCGCTCCCAGAGCCTTGCTGTTCTCTGCCGAGGTCTTCATTCCTCGCTGAGCTCTGCTACCTCAGTTGCTCCTAAAAAAACCATTCAGGGGCCTCTCTCCTCTGATTTAATCTTTGAACGCGAGGCAAAATACGGTGCCCACAACTATCATCCACTGCCTGTTGCTCTGGAAAGAGGAAAAGGTATTTTATTTAGGTTTTTCCTGGAGGTTGTAGGTGGGGTATGTCTGCATAGGTGAATGAGATCACGGCAGAATAGTTTTGACCTGATAGATTTCTGAATCTTTGTTATTTTTGGTGGGGGTTTTTTTTGGGTGGGATTGAGATCACTGATGAAATAAAGTCAGCTAATTGTTGGTTAGAGAGCTGGATCATTATGCATAAGGGCACCTGAAAAAATTGTGTCTCTAAAATGATTTAGAGTGTTGATAATTTCCAGAATAATTCAGCAAGGAAATTTTCAAGCAACTTAATTTCTTCTGTTACCTTATGTGGAGAGGTTTAATGTTAATATGAGCATGAAAAGGTGCATTGGAACCCTATCTAAGTCCTTGTGGGCTGTTCATATATTATCACTTAATTTAAATTTACTCTGGTCTTTAATTATATTTGAGGAGCCTTTTTTTGTCTTGTGTCTTCCTTTATTTTGTGCACTGACCACAGGTTTGTTTTCCCAGGTGTTTACGTGTGGGATGTTGAAGGTAGAAAGTATTTTGACTTTCTGAGTGCTTACAGTGCAGTCAACCAAGGCCACTGTCACCCAAAGATCGTGGATGCTCTGAAAGCCCAGTCTGAAAAACTGGCCCTGACATCCAGGGCATTCTACAATGATGTCCTTGGGGAATATGAGGAGCTTGTCACCAAAATGTTCAATTATAACAAAGTTCTTCCAATGAACACAGGTAAACAAACATTTGTTTCTATTTTAGTTCTTGTCTCTGAGATTCAAGGGCTGTGTAACCTTTTCTGCTGCATTGATGGCCTATTTCATGTGCAAGACTGATAATGGTACTGCTTTATGTTTTAGGAGTGGAAGCTGGAGAAACTGCCTGTAAACTGGCTCGGAAATGGGCCTACACTGTCAAAGGAATTCCAAAATACAAAGCTAAAATCATTTTTGCAGGTATGCAAAGTGTGTGTTATGAGTTGAGGACTTGAGGATCTGGACTCTGGGTTACTGGGAGGCAGCCTGAAGTCACAGGGGAAGCACATCCAGTGCTCCATGCTCTTTTAATGAAGTGCAGTACTTTTTATTCCTGTGTTGTTGTTCCTTACATAACTTTTTTGTGGATTAACTTCTCAAACTGGTGCCACACCTCCCACAGATTGCTCAATAGGGTTAAGCTGCCCTCTTGGCTTCACCTGCCAGAGCTTTTGTCCTGCATTCTCCAGGTCTTCCAGAAACTGGCATTAACCCAGTAAAGCCATACTGCAGCCTCGATCACATAATGAAAGTAAAAGCAACATTGCTGAAGTAAATAATGAACCCTGATTCTCTGTTGGGATATTTCCTCCCTTCACCTGCCTGCTCTGCTTGGCTCTGTAACAGGAAGAAGTTACCAGGCCTTGAAGAGACTTCTGATCTTTTGAAACAAACAAAAAAACCCAAAGCAAGCAAACAAACAAAACAAAACAAAAAAAAAACAAAAAAAAAAAAAAAAAAAGCAAAAAAAAAAAAAAAAAAAGCAAAAAAAAAAAAAAAAAAAGCAAAAAAAAAAAAAAAAAAAGCAAAAAAAAAAAAAAAAAAAGCAAAAAAAAAAAAAAAAAAACAAAAAAAAAAGTTAAAAATCGTTATATTTAGTATTCTTTGGTTACAGATAAAGCAATTTTGTCAATACTAATTTTGTTTAATGGTTCTGTATTTTAGAAAACCTCCCAGAATAAAGTTTACTATTTAAATACTGACCTTTTTTTTGTAGCTGCAAATACTGTTTTTAACTTAGTACATATAGTAGCCATAAATATCAAAAGGAAGCATTTATAAATTGCAGTGCATGCTTGAATTTTGCTTTATGGTTTCTGGAAACGAATAGAGATTTTTTTTTTCATTTCTTCTGGGAATTCTTTGAACAAATATTTCTCCTTTTTTTTTTCTTCTCTATATATTTAATTTTGCTCTTCAGACAATTTTAGTGAGTGTTTTCTCATTTTGATAAAAGGGATGTGCTCCTCATTTTAGCAGAAAAAAGCTCTTTTGGGTAGCTAAGAAATGACTTTGAACATCAGTTTAAAGAACTTGAGACAGACTGTGCTGGATAGTGAGCAGTGAAGGCACTGACCCCTTAATCTTCCTTAGTCTTATCAGCATCTTACTATTGATTAGTGAGAGTCTTGTTTTAACTCAATATTAAAATGAGGATATGATTGTCTTGGTAATGGACATGTCAGCTCCTGGACATTTTAAGTGATGTTTCTAAATAAAATAGTGCAAATCACAATATTTTTAGATATCTAAATAGTTTCTTCTGGAACTCTGAAATGCACAGAATTATATTTTCTGATTTGGGCTTACCAACAGCTTTATTTTTAGGACTTTAAATCATTAATGGTGTTTATTTCCCCCCCTACATTTTATAAGTAATAATTGCATTAAAGCTGAACATTATCAGTAAAAAGATGTTATCAGAGTTATTTTCAGTTTTCCCGACTACTAACAAAACTTAAGGAAATTATTTTGTATAGTTGTCAGGTCTTAGAGTATAACTTTCTTTTGTTTTTTTGATGTGTGCTTTTGATATAGCAACAAAGTGTATTTATGGCATTAATACAAAATGCTAACAATTAGGAGGAGGATATCTTGTTAGATACCCTTAAAATGCACCACCAAGTGGAAAGTGTGATGTCCTTTAAAGTGTTCTGGATCTTGATCAGTTTTGTAACAATTTCCCCCTTTTTTTTTCCCAGCTGGCAATTTCTGGGGCAGGACAATGTCTGCCATCTCCAGTTCTACTGACCCATCCAGCTATGATGGCTTTGGACCCTTCATGCCAGGATTTGAACTGATCCCATACAATGATCTACCAGCTCTTGAGGTATTTGACAATTTTTTGTTTTCTTGCATGAAATCATTTTACAATGTCTCTTTGGGAAATATCAAGGAAAATCAGAAGTTTATACTTTGAAACATGTGCTTTGACATTAAGATACCTGTAAGTAGATGTATGTAAGGAATGTGTTTGTTACAATTATGTATAGGAAATGTGGGTAAATTCTGCTTTGGTTTTGATTTTCAGTTTTGCTTTAGCACATGAGAGGAAAATCACATGATCTATTTAATTTCCCAGGCACCTGGTCTAGTGGAAATGTCCCTGCCCATGGCAAGAAGTGAGATGGGATGAGCTTTAAGGTCCCTTCCCACCCAAAGCACTCTGTGATGCTATGACTAGAATTAATTGCAGTTGCAAATATTTCCAGTCTCACAGCATCCTTAAAACCATGCCAGGCTGCTGTTTCACTTTCACAAGCTCCTGAAATGCCAGTGATTCCCAGTATTTCCTTGGCTTTTCTGAGATTAATCCTGTCAAGCTGTTGGGGAGGGGACCTTGATTAGGTACCATTTCTGTGAGTAAAAAGCTCTGTACCTGTTGGTTCTGCTTCATACAAGTGAGTGGGCTTTGGAGATTGAGGGATTATAGGACAGAGCTGCTTTTCTCCTTGGAGCTGTGTTAGGGGACACAAAGGTCTCTCAGTTATAGCTGGAGTGTGGAAAAGCTTGTTCAGGTTTGAATCTACATCAAGGTGCCCATGGTGAAAGGTCTGCAAATATTTAATGCCTTCATTCGAGCTGAATTCATTCTGCTCGTGGGGTAATGCTGAGAAAAGCTGTAGTAAACTCATGCTGGGAATCATTAGACCTCTTGTGCCTTGTGGACTTCTAAACCTTTTTGAACTTGATAGTGCAGGAATGTACCTGTGAACTTTGATTTAAGGTAAAATTGTTCTGGAGGGGCTCCATTCTTTTTTGTTTAAGAGAATAGTTGAGCAATTGTTTATATTGT
The DNA here is from genome assembly GCA_013400855.1 of Buphagus erythrorhynchus. Classification (NCBI taxonomy): domain Eukaryota; kingdom Metazoa; phylum Chordata; class Aves; order Passeriformes; family Sturnidae; genus Buphagus; species Buphagus erythrorhynchus. Next base: position 6,511 of record VZTT01069729.1, read on the forward strand.
ATGGGGTAATATGAAACTGAGGGTATTTCTGAGGTGACTTATGAACTGAGCTGATAAACTGCTTGTCTGAGTTTGCAGTTTGCAAGGTTCCCAAGCAAGCACAGCAGCTGATTTTACACTGCCAATGGTGACATAGTGTTGGAACTGAAGTGGCACTCAGAGCTGCCTGACAGCAGTGCTGTTCTCATCCTTTGAGGAAGAACACCAGGGCTAGAATCGGGTTCTGCTACATGTATTTTCTGTATTTGACCTGAGTAAAAGCTTTTTCTTTTTGTCTCTCTCTATGCCCAATGTTGCAGCGGGCCCTTCAAGACCCCAACGTGGCAGCTTTCATGGTGGAACCAATTCAAGGGGAAGCAGGTGTGATTGTTCCTGACAAAGGCTACCTCACAGGAGTGAGGGACCTCTGCACAAAACACAATGTGAGAATTTCCTGGAACATTAAACACTTAACACTGCACACTGTGTCTACTGGTGTAACTTGAAAGGTTACCCTTCTATGCAAGGTGTAGAGCTATACATGCTATTTAATAATTCCCTTTCTTTCAGTGGAATAATGCAGGGATACTTCTTGTGTTTCCTGGTAATATCTCACTAAAAAGTACTTCTTAGCAGTGCACATTTTTCACTGTTTCTTACTATTGTCACTGATTTAAGTTTCTAATTAATATTCTTCAACTGGAGTTATTTCAGATTAATTTAACTTCTAATTTCTTTTCCATATCATAAGTTTCCAATTACCATGGCTATCCAGGATCTTTGTTGCTGACATGCATAACTGCTACCAGGAATCAGTAACAATAATGGGTCACAGAATGAAACACTGAGGAAAATGGTTATCAGTGATCTCTGATTTAAAAGTCAGTGGTCTCTGTTCCAGTAGAATTCAGATTCCTAATTTTTAACTGCTACTCATAATTATTTTAATATCTTCAAAGCAAGACATTAACATATTATTAATAAAGTTGTCTTCATTGTTGCTGTGCTACCTAAAAAAAAAATTGTATTGTTGGAATTAGGTTAGGAATGAGAGTGAAGGTATCTCCCTGTTCTGTTTGGATTTTTCTTCTCTTTAAAGGTTCTGTTTATTGCTGATGAAATACAGACTGGTTTAGCCAGAACAGGAAAAATGCTGGCTGTTGACCATGAAAATGTGAGACCTGATATAATTCTTCTTGGAAAGGCCCTTTCTGGTGGCTTATACCCTGTGAGTACCAAAGAAATACTAATAATTTAAAGTAATATCAAATTACTCAAACATTTGTTGAATAATCTTTTTTTTTTCTTAGTCATCAGTACTGAAAATCTGCCAGTTGGAAGAACAATAAATCTGATGTTTGTTGTACTTGGAAGTTGTTTGCAAGACTAACTATGATTTCTGACCAGACAGTCCAACTTGAGAAAGACATAATAAAATAATGGAATACCTAATACTACCTTTATAGCTGAACAACTGGCATTATTTCATTTGTCTGGCATGCCTGCATGGCTGATTTTATCCTCTTGGAGTGAGTAAAATTCCTGCTGATTAGGCTGGAAATTGCAATGCTTTGAACTGTTTTGGCCAACTGACAGGATTTCTGAGTTGTTAAACCAAGTATGGAAGCTTAAACTCTTGAAATAATATTCAGTTTGGAGAAATTCCCCTCAGCTGTGATTGAAAGTTGTGTTACCACTATAGCTAAGTGTATTTAAAGGATTAAGGGATTGTCAGATCTGCTATTCTGTACACAGAGCTGGGATTGTAAATGTAATTTATCACCATAGGCTGAAAATTTCCTGAGCTCTGAGAGAGAGTTTGCTTCAGAGATATTAAAGTTTCCTGTTCTCAATATGTGAATCTGCTGCCCTTCCCATTTTAGGTGTCAGCAGTGCTGTGTGATGATGAAATTATGCTGACCATTAAACCTGGTGAACATGGATCCACATATGGAGGAAATCCATTAGCTTGCCGTGTGGCAGTGGCAGCACTGGAGGTTTGTGTGTGGGGATAGAGATCTGCAATCCAAATTCAAAAGGGTCTCATGATCTTTGCTTAAATAAATGGGATTATTTTTCATGCTACAGGTAGAAATCTAGCTTTAAATAAGAATGGAAAACTGGTAGTGGTTATCTACAGATCATAAAACAAATTTTAATTTTTTTATTGGAAATGTGTCCTAATTTCTGGTTTTTTATGATCTTAATGTCTTGAATGCCAAAATAAGATTCATCCAGGGGAAGTTTCAAGGCAATTATGTAAATTTGGTCAAATACCTTCATTAATTTCATGAAGACATTTTGAAATTGGCTTATTTATGATTTTACTATATCAGCAGAAGCTGCTGCTCTGTGAGCTTGAGAACAGGTACGGATCTCAAACAGAAACTATGATGTCCTGTCCAGAAGGTGCATTTCAATTATTTTGTGATTTCTTAATTGACTTAACTAACTACATTGATGCAGGTCACACAGAAAACCTCATCACTACCCAGTACTCAGATGTGGACAGATTAATAGTGTTCAGAGGTTTACTGCTTACTTGCAAATAACAGCAAACAAAGAGCAGTTAATTTAAAATGAAATATCAAAGACATTATTGTTTGTTGTAGACATGGATGAGTAAAGGCTCAATACCAACCTGCTGGGACTCAGACTGTGCAGGGACACTGTGGCTGCAACAGCTTTTGTGTCTCAGCAGGTTCAGCATCATTATCCATCCTTCCCCATGGTACATAAAACAAATGCTTCAACTGATTGTAGATCTGCTTTCTCTTCAGGTAATTGAAGAGGAAAATCTGGCAAAAAATGCAGAAATCATGGGTAATCTGCTAAGAAGTGAGCTCATGAAGACTCCATCTAATATTGTAACTGCTGTAAGAGGAAAAGGGCTCTTAAATGCCATCGTAATTCGGGAAACCAAAGGTGAGAAATAAAATCAGCTGCACAAACACAGCATGAAGTATTTTGCAACTTGAATTGTAGGTAGGGGATGCATGTAGACGTGATGTTTGTGTTCAGAACATGGCTCTAGCGCTGCAGTACGCACTGAAAATTGATTTAAGTTACTGTGTGCCATTAAAAATAGGATTTTTTAACTAAGAAAGGCCGAACAATTGCTGTTAAATTATTTGAACTCTTTTATTATTTGATAATGTTTAAACCTGATGGTGAATCTGCTTCTCAACAAATATATTTCTCTCTCTTCTTTGGAAAAAAACCTGTCCACATCTGGAACATCAGTTCCTGCCAAATTATGGGAGCATTGGCTGGGATTAGTTGTTTTCAAAAGAGTTAGAGGAGTACAATGAATACAGGAGGATACAAAGAAGAAAAAAGTTAATGATGGAGAACAAGTTTCTAGGGAGTAACACCTTGAATTATATCAGAAATCTGAATATCAAGGGATAAAGTGCTGCAGGAAGGTGGTGTCATTTTCCATGATGATGTGCTGAAATCCAGCTTACATGAACATAACCTTATCTGAACTCCTGTCCACATGCTCCCTTACCTCCTCCTCACATGGTCCCCTTTTAGAATTAATCTAAAGTCTGAGTGCCAGACAAGCACTGAGCTGTGAAGGAGCAGAACTGTGCGTGCTGAGGCAAAGGGCAGCTCTGGAGCAGTGTCACTGCAGATTCCAGAGCTGCTCCGAGTGACCTCTCCCTTTGTGAACAGCCTGCATCTTCCCTCTGCCAGCTGGCCACCAGCACCACGTGCTGCAGGTGTGACACCTCTCCTGCTGTGCTGGGAACGCCCTCGGTGTCCTGCTGATGTTCT
>VZTT01069730.1:23204-41307 GCA_013400855.1 Buphagus erythrorhynchus
CACCCCGTCGAAGCTGTTTCACTGTACTAAAAAGTATTAAAGAGCTGTGATATGTCTCTCTAGCCACAGGAGTCAAGCCTATAACTGGACAATTTCTTGAGCAGGGGAAAACCTATGCTTCAGTTTCTCCTCAAAGGAATTCTTAAGCATTTTTATATGAAAAACTCATTGATGAAACAACTCTGGGAGCAGATATTAGGAGTTTCATAATCCTGTCATACTCACTGCATTTTGCATCCTTTATCTCCCCTAATTAATCTTGGATGCTTTTCAGTAAAGCAGTACACCTTCAGCAGTAGAGTAAATGGCTGATAGCTATAGCTCTTGGATTAAACCACACACCTGAAAGAAATTAAAAACAAAAGTAAGAAAAGGGAAAGACCAACTTTGGTCTGAAATAGAGAATTAACTTTGCATTTTCTTCACTTGGATTGATTGTACCAGTCTACTTCATGGTAGAATATGTCCTCATTTTCTGTTTTAAGGGATAAAGCATAGTAGAGTATGAAGCAAATTAAGCTTTAGTTTCGTGAGGATCTACAGGGCTGTGGATGAGTGGATGGAAGAACCTCCCTGCAGCGTAAGCTGGCTAAGGAAGGGTGGCCTCTCAGTTGCCTCTAGGCAGTGTTTCTGTTTGGCTGATCTCAGCATTTCTCTCCTTGGACTCGTGAGTCATTAGGAGCATATCCCAAGACATCTACCCTGTGCCATGGGCTGTGGAATCTGCTCTGATAGCCAGATGGAGAAGTTAAGTTAAACTTAACTCTGCCTTATTTTGTGCCTAATGAAAAAATCTATGGCACTAGATCCAGCGAAGGGCTTGTACAATATCTAACATTTGGGTTTTGTGTCCCAGGCACAGAAGCCTTTTGGGAATGCGAAGGTTTCCTGTAGTCTGTATGGGGGAAAGTCTGATCTCTCATTGTGGGATTTAAAACAGTCTACATACTGGTCATAGGAAAACATGAGGATGAGAATGTATTTTAAGTTTTGCACCCTTCCAGAATAAGGTGCTTTGTGTGGAGTGTAAGTAAGGACATCTGTCTGTGCGGTCTTTCCCGACCTGCACATCTGAAAATAGCTCATGCAACACAGTGAACAGTTTTTCATAAAACACATCCACTAGTTAAGAAGATAATGCTCATTTTTCATACAGCATGTGCTGTTTACATCAATTCCTCAGCTGTTGTGAGTTCCAAGAACAAGTTCCTACTAAACCTATAGCCACAACCCGGGGAAAGTGCCTACAGACTGACATTTTGAGAAACAGCAGCTTCCCTTCTTTCTGAAGCTGTGCAGCAGTGCAGCAAGGCATTTGGAATTCCTTGTGCAAAAGAGGAAAGGGTATGATTTGGTAGCCTAGCTGCTAGGGTACAGAATTAGAGAGATTAAGGTATGTGTTCTAAATGCTTGCTTCTCTGACCTGTTCATTACTTTGTCTACAGTAAAGCAGTTTCAAGAGGAGTGAATGAAAATGTTACTTATGCCTTTATGGCTTGGTGATGGAAGGTATGTTTTTGGACACTGTCAAGCTGAAAACATCCTTTATTTTCTAGGTGAATGATTTAACTGTTAAACTGCTGATTAGTATTTGCTACCCTCCTCTCTGTCAACTCTTAAAAATAATAAAATAGATTAGGAGCACTAGCCCATGTTTTATGCAAAGTGGGCTCTCAGAGAAGCCTTTTCATAACCAGGGAGCCCTGAGGGGCAGAAAGAACATCTGCTTTTTGGTGCCTTGTCCCCTATAGGATGTCAGGTGAAAAAAGCCCATGCTTGGATTCCAGCTGGGTGTATGTGGGAGCACTGAGCTGGTGAGACTGAAGTAGTTCAGGGCATGCTTGGGAGTATAGTTCCTGGTGCCTGGGGAATTGGAAAATCAGATAGGCAGGCAGCTTGTAATTGCAGGTGCCTGTAGGTACAGCAGCTGTTGAACAAGTTGTTTTAAATAACAAGTCTGAACCTGGACAATACAGTTCTGCTTAATGCTTGCTGTAAGATTTTATTACATTTCCTCCATGCAAACTAATTAATGCAGTTAGTTTTCTTCAGAAATATTCTAGTGTATTTTTAAAATAAAACTTACTGGTGGTGTGATTTTTTCTGCCAAAAATTGATACTTTCTCGTATCTGAGGATGGATTAGGAAGATTGAGCTAGGAACCACATTTGAGCAATATGGACACACACAGGGCCAAGGGAGGGACACTTGCAGTGTATACAAAGCAGAAATTCTTTTGGCATCATAACAACCCCATACAACAGTTTTAAGCTGTGAACTGGCTGGCTGGAGAGCAGCTTTGCAGCAAAAGGGAGGTGTATCCGAAATCAGATATTTGTTCTTCTGATGGACAGTGGGTTGAATGTGTGTAAGCAGTGTGCCTATGTGGTGAGGACATCTACCCATAGACTGGGCTGCCTTTAATCAGTCTTCAGCTGCCTAAACTGATGGTGCAGAGAAGACAGCCAGACTCTTCTCAGGGGTGTGCAGTAGAAGAACAATGGACACAACTTGGAGCAAGGAAAATTTCAGACAGATGCAAGAAAAACAATTATTTCCAATGAGACCAGATAAGCCCTGATACAATTAGCCTGCAGAGGTTGTGGCTTTTCTGTTTCTTGGAGATACAAACCCTTGACTGAACGTGGCCCTGGACAGCCTGTCCTGGCTTTGAAGTTAACCCTGCTTTGAGCACAGGTTTCTGTCAACGGTTACTCTGGCACTTTGAGCAGGAGTCACAACAAATGGCCTTGAGAGGTCCAGTCCAGACTTGGTTACTCTTTGATAACTATTTTTTTTTTGGATTAGGTACAGTGTCTTGTACACAGACCTAAACTACTTTTAGGTGATTCAGTTTGGGAACAGATGGTTTCTCTGTGGTAACTAAGCTTGGTCCCATTTGGGCAACTGGATTAGTACCAGACTTTATATTGTATTCAGGCCAGCTGCTTCACATCCACACATGGTGATACAGCACTCAGGTAGTACAAACATACCCAGTTACTTTCCATGCCACTCTCCAGGTACAAACATCCTTTACCAGAAGTATCAATAACAGGGAACCATGACTATGTGGTTGAACAATGTCAGATAATATACTTCAGTACCAAAAAGCCCTTTTCCTAGTGTATTTCTTTCAAATTTACACATCTTCTGGTGTAATGGCTTTTTCCCAGCATGTGCCTTCTATAGGTCCATATGATTAAGAAAGTAAATAAGGCTGAGCTAGGAAGGGTTTATTAATAAGCAACTGCTCCATCCAGACAGTAAGAATTTACAATGAGTTTTTTTCCCTTCTCTGCTATTCTTACACTCCAAGTATTTTTCAACAAGGAGGTTTTCAATTAAAGGCAATGGACACTCACCTAATATATCTCCTGGATACTAATAACCTTAATTTTTGAGTGGGTCATGTTTGTAGGATAACTTACGACATTATTATACTTTATATGTATCTACTTCTATAAACAATGAAATCTTTTTAGTCAGTTTTCACTTTGTAACCTTTCAAGAGAATTAAATTAGTTTGAAAAAGAAAACCTTGTTGAAGTTAGCAAGCTTATTAATGATGGTAATGGTTAGATTTTTACAAAGAAAAATTACTGTTTACTGTATTTCAAAAAGGTTTTACTGTATGAAGAATAATATATATAACTGGAAGTAATGGGAGGAAATTAAAAATAATTTAAACTTCCTGAAAATGAGTTCTATTAGACTGTAGAATAAGTTCCCAGGGGAAGCTGTAGAAAGCTCATTATATGGCTTATTTAAAACTAGATTAGATGAAATGCCTGAAGGGAGCAAGCTTGGGCTGTTTCCTGTAAGGCTTAAGGAGATTACCTCAGAGGTATTTTTTTCCTTCTGAAATATTTTATTCTGTGATGTGGTCTTGGCAAGTCTTGTACATTCGTATGTGGGATTGTTCTGTAGGTACTCTTCTTTCTACCATACTTCTGTGTAATTTTAAAAATTAACTTTTTTTTCCCAGTTGTAGGAGTTTATAGGTCTTTGTACTGATACATATCATACTGATGGTGAGTAAAAACAATAATTTTTTTAATATAACATCGAGAATAACTTGACAAAGGTAGAATTGTGTGGATAGTTCCTTAATTTTTCTTTTAGAGTTAGAAATTTGTTGTTAAGGTGGTTGTCTTTATAACCCTGACTCTCCATATCCATGAGTGATCTGAAAGTTGTTGTGATCATGATACTTTCTCCTGTCCTCAGGGATGCAACCCCTCGTGAGCCCAGTGTTTGTTTTGTGTGCTGGGAGTGACCTCAGGCCATCACTGGGGCTGTGCCACAGTTCCCATGGGTATATGAGGGAGGTTACTGTGAAGCTGCTCTGTAAAAGCCCAGAAGTATCTCTTTTATCATTCTGTGTCAGTGACTGTATGACTATTCCATACTGAGCAGAATAGCCCCAAAGTGAAAGGATGTGGAAGAATGGCTGTGTAGGCATTACTGAGTGGCTGTCTGGTTTTCTCACCTGCTATTCTGGTAAGAGCAGGACTGTACAGTTTCAAAGACATTCTCTGTCCAGTTCTTCAATATTTATTTTTTTAAATTCCTAACTTAGTCTCTATTATAAACTCATAAGTCATATAGGATCTGAACTTTACTTATTTGTATTTTTACTTACACAAATGGAGATAGTTTCTTCTACAGTGACATTAGAAAATACTTTGTACTAAACAAAAGAATTTGCTGGTCTTTGTAGTACTCTATTTGATTATTGGCAAGTACTCAATCAAGGTGTGTGGGCAGTGGTGCAGGGGCTTTGCACCACCTATTAGTGGTTTGTTTATCAGTCTCGTTTGTCTTTACTCAGAGTTAAGATTAACAGAAACATGGTTGAAACAGTTTTTCTTGTGTTTGGGCTTGGATTTTTATTGTATTTTATTAGAAAGTACAGAAAGTATGACAGCACTTCCAGCTCTTTGCTAGAAGTAGGGAAAAATGGTTACAGAGGTAACTGCTACAAGGTCTTTTAAGGCTAAACATTCCAGTAGAGAATTAACACTTCTATTATTTATACTTTTGACTTAATAACTACGTTCCCATGAGCCTGAGTGACACTGACTGACCAACCAGAAACTACTACTTGAAATCTATGAAGAAGAAGGAAGAAGAAGAAAGATGAACAAAGAAAGAGACAACGCGCAAAAATCTTCATCTTGTCCCATACCTATTACTATACTATAAAAACCCCAAATTTAAAACCCATCACCCTGTGAAAGCACACACTTCTAATTCACTACACACTCATGATTTCTACTTTACCACTCATATTTAGAAGCCGTCTCCAAGGCCTCAGGTCAAAAGCAGTGTTCTCTTGGGGGGTCTGTGCCTGAAAGCACAGAAAGCTCAAAAACTCCAGATTTCTGGGATCCAACAAGGGTGGACACTCTCAAAATAACTAAAGAACCAGTGGCCTATAAATTTACAATTCTACAGTATGAATCTGCAGTATCTGCTCCAACAAGTTATGATTTGATAGCTGATGCCAAAGGGAGTGTAGACATTCATTTAATTTTGGATCATTAGATCCAAAGCTGTCCTGGTGGTTATGGCACGCTATTATTTTTGTCCCTGTCAAAACCAATGAACAGTTGTACTAGTGATTGGCTTAGATAACTAGAGATGCTCAAAACAGAAGATTAATGATGAAGAGCTGGACCATGCACAGAATGTTTCAAGGGGAAATTAAGTTTTAGTTTGAAATATGTAGAATTTACATTAATTTTGCAATATAATTGCAATACTTTCATAAAGAAAAACACCTGTGGTTTATAGTACATCTAAACAATTCATAGATTATTTGGATTTTTTTTACTTGGAATGATTTTCTTTGGCCAGTAGTTATGTAAGTTCAGTTCCTGTGATACAAAAATATCTTCATCACCAGAAACTATATTGTCATCCACTTCAGTCATCATGCATGGCATATGCACAAACAGGTTTCCTTAAAATTGTGATTAAATCTCACCACTTCCAGTGTTACTGCTAGATGAACTTCCTGATTTTACTGGGTTTGCATGGCAAGGTTTTGGTAGTGGGTGGACTACAAGGGTGGCTTCTGTGAGAAGCTTCCAGAAATTCCCCCATGTCCAGCAGAGCCAATGTTAGCCAGCTCCAAAAAGGACTTGCTGCTGGCCAAGGCTGGGCCAGTCAGGGATTATGGCAGCGCCTCTAACAGAGTTAAGGGGAAAAAGTTATTGCATAGGAGCCAGGAGAGAGGAATGAAAATATGTGAGAGCAACAGTCTTGCAGACCCCAAGATCGACAGCCCATAGAGGATCCCACAACAGGGCAGGGGATGCCCAAAGGAGGCTGTGACCCTGTGCTGGAGCAGGCTCCTGGCAGGACCTGTGACTGTGGGGGACCCGTGCTGGAGCAGCCTGTCCCTAAAGGACTGCATCCTATGGGAGGGACAGACCCATGCTAGAACAGTTTGTGCAGAATGTAGTCCATGGGAAGGACTCCTGTTGGAGAAGTCCATAGAGGATTCTCTCCTGTGGGAGGAACCCCACAGTGTAGCAGGGAAAGACTGTGAGGAGTCTTCCCCTTGAAGAGAAGGAGCAGCAGAGACAAGGTGTGATGAGAAGTCCACAGCCCCCATTCCCCATCCTCCTGTGAAAGAAGTTGAGGGTGGAGTAGAGGGAACGTGTTTAAAAACTTGGTTTCATTTCTAATTATCCCTCTCTGATTTGATTTGTAATAAATTGAATAAATTTTCCCCAGTCAGGTCTGTTTTGCCCATGATGGTCCCTGCTGAGGGATCTCTCCCTGCCCTTGTCCCAGCCCATGAGTCTGTCATTACAGTTGCTCTCCCCAGCCCAGCTGAGGAGGGCAGTGACAGAGGGGCTTTGGTCAAGGCACCTCACCAGAGTCAACCCACCACACTGAGCTGTGTTTGAGCAACTCTCTTCTTCTAATTCCATTTTCTTTTAATTTTTCTTTTAGCTCAGAGGTTGTCCCATTCCTTGTATCGAAATTTGCTATGAAATTTTTGGTTTCTGACAGAAGATACTTGCAGAGTTTTTCAGTTTAAATTGCTCACTACCCTGTTAAACCCTTCCCCACATTTTTATCTACCTGCTTGGGCTACTTCGAGGCTGTGTGTATTAAAACTGTGATCATAACAAGACACTGGCAAAAATGGGGTGTTAATCTGTGCAAAATTACAAACCTTGGACGTACAGATGAATAGTGTTGTATACTCAATATATTAGGGATATTGTTTCTACAACCCATTTGTGCCTACTATTTAATGGTAACAACCAAATTTGAAGCAATGCCTTAAATGAGTAGGAAAGAGATTAAAATATGTTGACCAGGCAGCAAAATGTTTAGATTTCTTTATGATACATCTGGCCACCAGGTGGAGACTTTGCTTTAACTTTTCCCAAACCAAAGCTGCAAAAGAAGATATCAGCCTAAGAAGCCATTTGCACAAAAATAAAATAATCCCATTTATTTTCCAGTTCTTCTTGTAGATAATTCTTGCAATGAAAAGTTTCCCAAGCTGATCTGAGGAGGCTAAGCCTTAATTCTAAAAAAAAAAAAAAAANGAGTTGAGGGGGGTAAGGCATATTATTTTAAAAAAAAAAAAAAAAAAAAAAAAGGAGAAGCATAGAGTATAAGATTTAGCAATATATTGCTGAATTGTTTCATGAAATAATGGAATTTGCTTAAGTTAAATATGTTCTATCTGCTTGATTCTTCTTTTTAAGTGGCAGGGAATTGACCAATCTCAAATTATTGTCATTAAAAATGACCTAGTTATAAAAACTCTTTGGCCTTTAGAATTTGCAGCAGGTTTAAATAACATTTATCTTTGTGTAGCGTAGTTAATAGCAAAGACATAATTGCATGCTTTTCTATAAGTGGAAGTCCCTAAATGCAAATAATAATAGACAGTGTCATCTATAACAATCTGCAAATTTATGGAGGAAATTGGTTTTCCAGGCTAGCTTTTTATTAATATGAAGGAGAGTAATATTAAATTGGAGCTCCACCATATTTCTTTACATTTTTATACAATGAAGAGGCTTCAGAAAGAGGTGAGAACCCATTGCCCTGTAACTAATTGGTCTGCAGAGTTTCAGTAACAGGGCAGGAACATAAAGCATTTTTTCCTTTCTGATCAGCAATAATAACATTTTTCAGCTCTAGACTAGTCAGAAGAGGGGGATATGTGAGTATATCTGGGGGCTGGGTTAAAAGTGAATAAAGGAAATAACAGGCTGATAACATGAATCAGGTGATTTTGTGCAGGAGTGTGTCAAAAAAAAAATAGGATTAATTGATCTTGGATAGGTAAAAAATCCATATAGATGTGATTTAAAGGGGTACATGTGACAGTATTGAGTGACAGAACAATGAAAGCTGCAGTCAGGTGAGGAATAAGGCTGGTGGCAGGTAGAGGGGTCTCAGGGATTCCAGCACTATTCTGCTACTCTGCACTTTAGTGTGCTTAGTTTATTCCCTGGTTTTCATCCTGAAGACCTTTGGGCAAAAGAAGGGATGCCAATCCTGTTGCTGCTTTTGGGATATTCCATCAGCAGATACATCTGAAAAATTCTGATTTGAAAGAAAGAACAAGTGGAATTAAAGCCTAGGCCAGGGCTGGTGGCATCTGCTTTGGGCCTGGAGATAAACATAATATTTGTCTGAAGCAGTGGGAGGGAGTCGTGGAATGAAAAGAGATGCTCTTGTAGAAAAAATGATACTGTTTTAAAAAAAAGGAATATGGCATTTAAATAAATAAATGAATAAATAAATACTAGAAAAACAGTTTTAAAGATCCCAAAGGACTTTTAGGATCAATTAGTGCAAGGGAGTTGGATGGCTGAATTTTCTGCAGGTTTTGATTTGCTCTAGATTTGATATGAAACCTGCAGGTACTTATAAATCTGTGAGGGTACCCAGTGAGTTCTGCTCACTTACTGCTGCATTTAAATGTGCTTCTAGGCCACACTCATCCCTTGTGTACTGTGGAAAAGATTCAGGGTGCCTTAGGCAAGCTGGTCTGGATGGGCTTTCAGTTTTCAGTACAGAACTGTTTTTTTCCCCTATTATCCACATCTATCTTCTGTTTTTTTTTCTTGAGATAGAGAACAAATTTTGGAAAGGTGTTTCATCTTAATTTGGAGTCATCACATTAATTCATTCATCATGGCTAATTGACCATTTGTCATTAGAAATGTGGATCTTTAGTTTTATTATGAATTTGCCTTTTTTATCTTCCAGACAGTGGTGGTGTTTGGTGCTCCTCAGTTTGGCTTTCTAGGGAGTTCATTATGAATCATTAGAAAAATTATTCACAAAGACTAAAAAAAAAAGCCCCATAATTAACAATAAAACTGTACTTTAGTGCTGTGTGTACATGAGGGATGTGTGGCACTCTGAGGGCAGGCTCTCCTGGAGTGGATCATTTGTTCCATATGGATGCATAGTTCCATGTGATTAGAAGGAGGAGAATCTAGCACTCAGGATCTGGAAACTGCCTGATGTCCCTCATTTGTGAAAGGCCGTTCATTGGGTGCCAGTGTTAGTATGAAAGAATAAGTGGGGGAAAGCTTGTGCTCACATCTATAAGGTTCATCCTCATTAGATCTTCTATGATGGTTCAATCCACAGTTCTTCAAGGTGAGATTTTGATTATATTACTGAGATTTGATTTATAAAGGAGGACTGTTACATAACCTGCAGGTTTAAATGTGTATTTTCCTTTCTTTTTGAACTTATACTATTTTTTTCTTTGTATTTCAGAGCAAAAGACTTTCAGCAGGTTCTTTAAAGGGCAGTGAGGTTGGTTGAGCTTATTTAGTGATTGGCCATTATGCATAAGCCAATGAACGGCATTAATTGCAGCAAAATATTAAGCCCCTTATTGAGATTTTTTTTTTTTAATACAGCTTTGAGATTTGTTGAAATAAATCAGACTAACATAGACTGTCATGGACATTATTTGCATTTGATCAATTCATGTGCTGGCCTAAGCTGCTGAACTATTCAGGCTGAAGGTTTTCACTATTGTCCTTGTTCCTGTAGATATCACAGAGGAGAAGATTAAGAGCATTATAACTTTAACATAAAACTCAGAAGTAATATAATAGGAAAAGATAGTCTACATACAACAAAAGGAAAATTTGCACGGGCTTACTTTTATCCAAACATTTGACCTCCAGCTTAGATGGCTTAAAAAGGAGGAAGAAAAGCTTGTACCCATTTGTCCTGGTGCAGTAATCTGAAAGTTAACACATTGTGAAATACTTCTCCCTAACTCTGAACTGGATGTGCAGTTTTGTTTTGTTTTGTTTTGTTTTTAATTAAAGTCTGCATTTCTCATTCCAGCCCCATGATAGCCAGCCTACTGTCCTGTTGGGAAATGATAATGTTCTGCATTTATTCAGCATTCCTCATCAAAATAGCTAAAAATGTGCTTTTCTGATATATCAGTTGTTCTTTGTTCAGATCTTCCACTGGCTCTTCCTGTAAGCAGCACTGAGTTTGAACTGTCTGCAGAGCACTTGACAGCTCGGTCTGGTTGTATCTTGGATCCTGTGTTCTGTCAAGTCCCCTTGACCTGGCTTTTTAAACCTCCCTGAGGTTCAAACATTTGCTTTGCTGGTAACATCCTCACAGCAGTTTATGATTTTATCATGCCATCCTTCAGGAGAAGAACATTTAGAATTTCAGTTTTTGACATATATACTAGAGCTGAGTTTATAGCAATATAAAGTAAACTAAAGGAATTCTTAAATCTGAATCCCTCTAAAAGTCTCAAAGCATAGACATATGCCATTTCAAGATGATAGAATTTAGCCTTATCTGATTGTGATGAATTGCCCAGTGCTGAATACAGAATTGATGGTTGTGGAAATCACTTTTGGCTGGGCAGATCTTGGCACTGGAAGGTTAGAGGCACCTAAGGAGAAAGTGGGATTGAAGGCATCATTTTTTTGTGCATTTATTGTCTTCAATATTGTTAATTTAAAGAAAAGTTTCAGTTCCAAAAGGATGGCTCACAATTTTATGTAAATTCTTATATTCAAATAATGATACTGCTTGATTTAAGAAGGATTGTAAAAAGTAAAGAAAGTTCTGCAGGAGTCTAACAAAAAGTACTCAGGTGGCAACTTTCCAGTCATCCTCCCTACCCTCAAAATTGGATCTGCAGGGATTTGAATGTGCTCACCTCATTTCAATCTCTGTTTATTTGAATCCATTATGTATTTTATATTTCTTTTTCTGACAAAACAATCAAACAGAATGGGAATGACATATTTAAGGCTAGTTACAGTAGCATTTAAGGTGGTATAAAAAAAGTGAGTTGGTCGGGCTACTAAATCATTCTAATAAAGAACTTAAGCATTACTTATTTTTTTTTATAGTCTCCTGAACAATAACAACAGTAGCTTCTCCACTATTTTCATTTTTAGTGAAAGGAAATGTTCTGGAGAATAAGATGAGAAAAACATCAGATGTATTGAAATAATTATGCTAATATTCAAAACAATGATTTACATGTCACTGCTATATAAAAAATGTTTCCTTCTTTTTCAGATTTTGTTTTTTTTTAGATATAAAACATCTATCAAGTAAACAGGAAAGGAAAACTGTCTCTTTTTCTGAGTGGTTTCATTTCCAGTGTTTCTTCAGCTTCCCCTCAAGGGTCAGACTCAATAAACAGCTGTGCACTATGTGTGAATAAAATCAATGTTGCAGAACTGCATAGCACACCAACAGAAAAAGGTTTTAATTCTTTTCTTTTTGAGTGTAACTGGGACACTTACGAGTTTAACTTTTCCCATTCCAGTATTTACTCTTGGTGCTTGCACCAAGGAAGAATTCAAAACAAGAAACAGCTGGAGCCTTTTCTTTACACTTCACCTGCTATTCACATCAATAACCCTTCAAAACACAAATGTGCTGGCAAGTCACACACAATTTTCACTGCACCCACTTTTGTGTGGAGAACAAAAGTAGTTTCATCATCTCACTCAGGATAATAAGTATTAGAAATCTGCATGACACCATTTTCTGGGAAAACTCTTGTTTCCTGCGTTATGGGACAAAACCTGACTCATACCTGAAGCATATTCTGATTTATACTTAAAAAAAGATACACGTGTATTCTTCATTTGTGTGTATTTTTTTCTTCTTGGATCATGAAGAACAAGATACACCTGTTAATAGGCAGGAAACACAAACAACAGCATTTATGTATACAGAGGGTGTATTGTTTATGAGCTTCTTCTTCCTCAGTGTTTGTAAAACACCTGAAGAGAGGTGCTTGACTGCACCAGGCGTGGCTGACATGGTCTGCAGTGAACAGTCATGGAGGAGAGCTTGGGTCTGTGGTAAGTTTTGCTAGCAGATGTAATAAGATATTGGCTGTATAACAGTCTATATAGGTTCCAACATTGCTGCCCAGGTAGTTGCCTGAGGAGGCCTTGCTGATGGGGCCAAAGACACAGAGGTGGATGGGCAATGGACTATTATAAATACTCACAGATTTACAGTGGGAGACTTTAGAGTTTCAGAGGAGATTCTGTATTTCATTCTATGGCAGGCTAGCCTGCAAACATGGACTGAATGAGTCTTCCTGGGTTATCAAATTAATCTTCCAGCTCTTCTAAGTCATCCTGAGAAATGGGAACAATTTTGCACTGATCTTGCTGATGTACTCACAATGGCACAAGAAAAGTCTTCTCTTCTTCCTGTTCCAATAGGATCTAATGTAACTGAAAGCAAGACTGTATTTAAAGTCCTTGGAAGCTTTTCAGGGTTTATCTGCAAGTAAAACAACAGTATTTTCTTTACGCACAAATCCAAGTAGTCCACATGGAATAAGGTTTTCTTGATTGCCTGTCTCAGAAATGAAAACTGGGGTAATGGTGGTTTCATTTTTCATGGTTAGGATTTGTAAATACAACATATTCATGCTTCCATACATGTAATGATGTGTGGTATCATATTACTTGTCATAAACAAGTGAGGTGAGTCGTTCTGACTTCAGATAATTTTGAAAACTAAGCTGCAAGACAGTGTTCTGACCTCCAGTAGAGATCTTGATTTGGGTGTGGTGGAGGGTACAGAGGGAACAGAACCACAGCATAGCCATTCAGGTGTTGATTAAAACTGGCCACTGCAATAAAGTCATGTGGTTCATATAGGAAAATACTTACTTGTTGCCTGTCTGTGTCAGAAAACTTTCATGAGTTGTAATCTCAGGAATGCCAATATTTCTCTTAGGGTGACATACTGTGAGAAATAAAGAACTTGACAACTGAGCAAACCACAGGTTGTTTCTTTTGGTTCACATTAAAAAAAATAAATAACCAGACACAGATAAATTAATAGGCAAATAGGAACTTTAGTAATACCCATAATGGTCCAGTCAGTGCAAATAAGGGTCATCTTTCTTACAGTACTATGTTTCTGTATTAACTTATATAGCTTGATATATGAAAATGCAAAATGGGAAATGGGCAAAGCCAGCTAAGATTACTTTTACCTCTCTGAAACAGGTACATTCAAAAGTTATCTGTATGTTATCTTATGTGTAAGCTTTAGCCAGTGGAGACAAATAAACACATCTAGGGTAGTACTTCATCTCATGGAATAGGTGTCCTGGGAGATGCTTTAACCTTCTTGCTTTTGTGTGTTGACTTCAGAGTTAGTTTAGAGACAGAAAACCTGCTTAGATGCCTAAAGTTAGGGTGATTGTATCCAGTCTCTAGCATACAGCCCTGAGTTGGGCAGGACAATTAGCTGCTGCCCTGCTCCACAGGGCTCCACAGTCAAGTGCAGGCTACAAGGACTCCCTCAGAAGCAGCTCTACTTTAAGAGCCTGAGATGACTAACTCAGATTTTCTGAACCATAACACTAAATCTTGGCATGTCATTTTTAGGTGTTAGCTTGCTTTAGGTTGTTTGAATCTGACCTACAACCTCTATAGTGAGAAAACTATATCCAATTTTATTCATTTATTTATTTAATCCAAACTGGAAATTAGTTTTCTCATAGCTTGAGCCTTGGAGGAGGCAGGAGCCTTAGTGTGAATTGTTAGTGGATCACAGTAAAGCAGCAGCACTCTCACTGCCAGATCTGTCTGTGCATTAACAGAGTATGCTCAGGGACAATTTCTTCTGCACATTTGATGGTTTGACAGACATGATTTTTTTTCCTGATCCTTAGAAGAAACAAAAAGATTTTTTACACTTCCTAAAGATGCTGATTCCCAAAGCTCTGTATTGTGAGTTTTTTATTAAAGCATTCCAGTGTCACAGCATGCAGACTCATGCTGTCCTAGTTGATAGTCAAGGGGGATGTTTGCAGGACTGACTGCACACTGACCTCAGGTTTCCAGCAGCAGCAAAAACGCCTCAGGGAAACTCAAGAGATTTATCATAATGCTGTTTGTTTATAGGAACTTTCAGGTACAACAGAGACTGACAAGTACTGTACCATACAGCTTAAACAGTAAAGAACTTAGCAATAACAATACAGAAAGACAGGCAGTCCAATATTTACATCATATACAAAATTTTTCTCTGCTCAATGATGTTAAGAATTCCCAAGAGCTGCTTTCCTTGATATGCTGACGTTGCTGGGCCTACAGTTCAACACACTGTACTGGGTATAAATTCACAGGGTTTTTTCTCCCTCTCCTATTCCTTAAGACCAGTCAAACTTTGCATAAAGTTAAATGTTTTAAGGAGGATTTGGCTTCATAGATCCATGTGATTTTTCAGAGGCACCACCCTGACCTTGTGATAGTGAGGTAGAATAAGATCGTGAAAATTTGCTGGCTGCAGTTTGGCTTTTCTGTTTAGATTGTGAAAGGGAAGAGTAAAGCCCTCATGGTGAACTGAAGAGCTCATTAGCTGTAAGGCAGATTTCAATTAGAGACTCTCAGTTTTCCTTTGTTGTAAAGACCTTGCTTAGGTACCTACATTTACCATTAATTAATTTGCCCATTGCTGCAAAATCTGAGTAAGTCACAGAAATATATTACTCTCCTAAACTTACCATGTGAAAGAAAGAGACATGTTTGTATCTTTGCTGCTCACATAGTGTTCAGAGACTAACGTCCCAATCCATAGACCTTTGTGCAAAAGTTGAATTTTAGGAGATTGAAATGAAACACTGAATTCCAAGTACAGAGTAATTAAGATTTTTAATATCCCCAGCCTTGCAAAAGGGTGCCCAGTGAAGAGTTGGAATTCCCATCCCTGGAAATGTTCAAAGTGTTCAGGTGTGGATGTGGCACATGGTTTAGTAGTGAATACAGTGAT
The DNA here is from genome assembly GCA_013400855.1 of Buphagus erythrorhynchus. Classification (NCBI taxonomy): domain Eukaryota; kingdom Metazoa; phylum Chordata; class Aves; order Passeriformes; family Sturnidae; genus Buphagus; species Buphagus erythrorhynchus. Next base: position 38,520 of record VZTT01069730.1, read on the forward strand.
GCTGTGTTAATGGTTGGACTCAATGATCTTGAAAGGCTTTTCCAACCTTAAAAATTCTATGATCCTAAATATACAGGCTTTTAATTTGAATGGTTGTTCAGGTCTTAGGATGGGATGAGTTACTCCCTGCATGTTCTCCACTGGCCACAAATGACGCCTCAGCTTCCAGATGAGGATAGGCACCTGCCTTTTGTGGCTCTGAGATACACAGGATCAATGTAGATGTGAACACCCAAGCCCCCAGCAGGCACTGCCCAGGCACCAGTCCCACCTGGGTGTTTGCTGTCGATTGTTCTGGGAGCTCTGGGCTCAGCACACACCCTTGGCACAGCTACTCCTGCTTCCAGGGCTGTAAGCACCTAGAAGTCTGGCAAGTAATTGAATGTAGGTCACATACCATAAGGTTCCTCAATTCAAGATAGGAAGTTATTGGAATATTTTTCTTTCCAGTAATTTCCACAAGTGTTCGGGGAACTTGTTTCAAAATATTATACAATCGTTAGGTGATTTTTTTCCCTTTTTACTTTTAATGCCCAGGGCAACTCAGATTTCAGTTCACATTTCATCTTCAAAAATATTTCCCTCAGGTTTAGTTACTTTTTTTTAGAAAAATTGATTTATTTACTGCTTTTACAGTTGTTTTTACACTTCTTTGTTTCTGTTTTTGTTTTTTGTTGTTGTTGTTTGTTTTTTTGGTTTTTTTTTGGGGGGGGGGTGGTTTTTGGTTTTTTTTTGGGTTTTTGGGTTTTTTTTTGAAACAGCTATTATGTCTTTACCTGCAGGTGATACCACCTTTTTTAATTCTGTAAGTTGAATAATGTTATACCTATGCAAGTTACTACTGTTCATGAAAAATAAATAGAACCATACATGAACTGAACATTCCAGAGTTTATGCTCTGCCAAGCAAGGAAAGTANGAAATAAACCATGAGCAAAAAGGGCACAGAAATGACACTTACGGCAGCTTATAATACTCTCCAAAATCACTACTCCACTATTGGTCTTACAAATTGGTGGTTGATTGAAGTCTAGACTCCAAAAAACATTGGATTGTGCACTCTCAAACCACACAAGAATGGAAAATATTATAGCAGCTGTTACCATGAACGTTGACAGAAATCTGAAAAGTGCAAAGGATAAACATAACAAAAAAATAAAACCTTTCCAGATGGCTGTACAGCTCCCTCAAAATGTACACTGCCACTGAAGGCTGGCTGGATTGAAAAGCTATGTTGCCTAAATAAAAAAGCAGTAAAATCTGCTGTACATTAAAAAAAAAAAAAATAGCAAAAAATAGTGCAAAATGTTGATAAGTGAATTTTTTTCTCCAATCTCTTTAGAACTTAACTATGCAATATAAAGCTGCATATGGGAGATATAACTAATATTAGTGCATAGATAATAATGTCAGAACCATTCTAAGGAGCATGGATGGATAGCTAAATTATAAATGCTATTTGGCTACATTTTGATAAAACAGTATCATTGGAGTAAGAAAAGCAACTAATCCTATTGTTGACAAGTCTGCCTGCTTCTTTTCTATGCAAGTCTTACCACGCAAGTCCATGGTAGTGTCACCTCAAGATTAGACTAACATGACTGATTTATAAGAGTCTGGTTTTGGTATGTGGTCCCCAGCAAGTAAAAGAAATGAAGCTGGAACTCATGCATGAGAGCTTGTCAGTGTCTGCAAATTGTACTTCCCCTGAATAACTGCCTGCTGTTTAAGATGAATGGCAATTCCATATATCATGACACATAGTGAACACCATTAGCAGATTTATTTCTGGGTGTCAAAGTGCGCCTGATTACCTTCTACTTTCAGAAACTTCTGCCAGTTTGGCTGAAAGTTCCCTCACCTATTTTTCTGCAGGAAAAAGATAAAAAGGAGTTAATCTTATCACAACTCCTCCCTTTTCAAACTTAAAGGACATAGGGCTGCATTTCATGTGATTTAAAATGAGAAGCCAGTCAGTGTTTTGTAGTGTTTCAGTGTCAAATTATTTGTGACATATTTCTACTACAATATTCTCATACCAACTTTATTCTTCAGATATAGTTATTCCTTTCTTTTTGTTGAATCATCTTGAATATATTTCTAATCAACTTCTACTCACATTTCATTTGACCAAACAAACCAACCAGCCCTCCTTCACTTACCTCTCCTAAAGTCTGTTCTCCTTTCCTTGATCTGCCTTTCCTGCCTTTCTCCCAGTTTGATCAACAGCCTGAGGCATGGGTGTTACATTCTGGTGTTGGTCATGCACTGGGAAACAAAGGAGCAAAACAGCCTGACACCTTAACTTAAGAATTGTAATTTTTTAGCATTTAAATATGATGTCTTAACATTATCTAAACATTTTTAGTAGCATAGAGGCACATGTGGAGCACAGAGTGATATTTCTGAAACAACTATCTTAATTTCCACTGTCAGTATAATTCCACACTCTCTTGCTAATTTTAATCTAAATTGCTTCCTTTCACGCCTAACCCCATGCAATCTAAATAATATATTAAACATGAAGGATCCAAATGAAGCCTGGCAGTCAGTCAAGGTGAGATTACAGGCTGTTTAAAATGAGCATGTGCTATTTTAGAGGCAGGTGTCTCAAAGGTAATTGCCATCATCTTCTCCTCTGGATTATTCCAGAAATCATCAGGAAGATTGTGTACCTCCATTAGCCTCGACAGCTGGTTCTGCTGACGCCAGGATGTCATAAAAAGTGTGGTTAGAGTGATGCATTTCTCATGGAGAGCACATGGGTACAGAAGAAGAAATGCTGCTCT